>JABASP010001188.1:0-33050 GCA_019776565.1 Sminthurinus signatus | reverse complement strand
TTCTCTTAGCCAGAGTAATAGCCATTTCTCTTAGCCAGAGTAATAGCCATTTCTCTTAGCCAGAGTAATAGCCATTTCTCTTAGCCAGAGTAATAGCCATTTCTCTAGGTTACTCAGACCGTGACGCCACCGGATACGGATTTTATTATAGTGTAGGATATTATGCATTCGATTACAATGTGTAAAATGTACAGTGTAAAATACACCAGTAACATTATATTTTATATTGAAATGAAATGAACATGATGATACGATAATGATAATAGTAATACAAGTTTGTATACAACTAATTTAGACCACGAAAGGCAATTTTGCTAATTACTCCACTCAAGTTGACCTCACATGTTGACCAAACTCAAAACTCGAAACTCTCAATTTCCACTCGAGTACAACCTATAATATAGTTGGTAAAAAGTAAAAAGGTACACAGGCTCATTTGTATGCATGCAGAGAATTCAGAATGCACAGAGTTTTGTGTATAATAATGAAAATAATGTAGAAACTTTTTATTCTTATCATTTATCATCCATTTCTCTCACTTTCTGTCCATAATCATTTCATTTCACATTACACATTACACATCTTCTTCAGATTAACAGGGAATTCATTTCTCCCTTTCTTCATTCCTCATTTCTCGTTATGCTTCCTTCTATACTTTTTATCATTCAATCATGTTTTACTTTATGATACCCTAATAAAAGTTAAAAATCTCTCTCTCTCTCTCTCTCTCTCTCTACACTATACCTTTAACCTTTGTATAAAAGATTGTTCTCTTTTGTACATTGTGTAATACGTGTGTCTATATCCATATTCGAGTAGTGCAAGATACATAGGATATAGAATGTAGAGTGAGGAATTTCCTGACGTTTTATTATAAACTTGTGTATTATGTGCTGCTCCAGACTCCAATTTAACTTTTTATTCCGATTAATTTACATACAAATGCTAATGTACGCAGTAGAAAAGATGCATAAAATCAAAGTAAAATGCTGTAGTCTTTACTTTATTGTCTATATTCTGTATATTCTACTGCATCATTATTTTTTATTACTTCACTTTTAGTTTTTAGTTGTGACCATTGAATCATCTAGTATTTAGCATTTAGCATTCAATGGTCAACAAAAAAGATTACGTTAATGACATAAGTGTTAAGAATATGAAAATATACAATTTCCTTCCTTTCCCTTCGTTCCCTTTGTCATTTTGAAGCTTAAATTGACCCTTTTGTTTCATTTTCTAGGTTCTATAATGTATTAAGAATATTGTTATTAAATATCTCTATCGATTCATGTAGATTAAGTGTATAAATATGTAAGAAAACCAGAAGGAATTAAGGTACAAACTTGGGAGTATGTGTAATGTGTACACAGGATTATACCACCTTTTATTGCACTACCACACACATAGTCATAATAGATTATTCAAAACACCCCATCATAATAATAGAATATTATAGAAGGTAGAATGAAACCACAAGGAGTAATAACCGTCATAAGATTTTAAAGAGTAGGTATATCGGCAATCGGCATGTTCATGTATAAAGGTAGCAGCTAAATGTATTGTAATTCCTGCTATAGGTAATAAGTAATAATATAGACAATATACAATAAGTAAAAGAACACATGGATTGTTGATATTGAATGTTGAATGTTGATGCACTTCCAAGTTCCAATCAGGAATAAAGTAGTAATTTTCAACGTTATAATCCTGTGATTAAGACGGTGACATGAAATTGTCTTTGGTCCTAAAATACAATTCTAGTTCATGGAAAATAGAAGTTTAAATAAAGTTGTGAATGTTTGATGTTTTATGCATCTGGATATCTTCACAGCTCTCGTGTTTTATGTACTTTTGACTTGATTTTTTGTAAAAAAGTTAAGAAATTAAATATATATTTCGTGATTTATGCCTTTTGATAACACTGACACGAGGATACTGAAACCTGAAACTCGAGTAGTTTGTACATGCGTGAGTGCACGAGCGAGTGAGTGGGTACTTATGTACAATGTATGTGTATGTGGGGTCGGATTGACTTTCCAAGACAAAGGTGACACTGTGCATTTTATATGGTGCATAAAAAATACAGGAGCAAGCCTCTGTACAAATGTACATGTGGACATGATAATAATCCGCACCTTCCTTTATGAAAATGATGAAATGATGATGAGCTTCACGTTCCACTGAAAAACTGGAGTTGACATTATTTTTTATATAGAGGAAAGAGTAAAACGTATCTGTGGTTATTTGAAACCACAAGTGAGAAAATTTGGACAGGATGCCCAAAGTATCCGTCATATTCACGGGAATCGAGATTCGAAAAGGGAAAGCTTTATAGATGACTTTATTTTAATATTTCATGATTTAATATAAGATTTTATGTGAGCATGCAATGTGAGGTTTCTTTTGTCTTTTGTCCATGCACATAACAATAAGAGCGTAGAGCACAAGCGAGTCAATCCTTGTCCTGTTCCTGTCTCATGTCGGTAACATACCTATTATCTATTTTTTAAGCAATCCATGTACTATGTACTTGAAAGAGAAGACTCTCGGCTTTTGAATTTTGAATCAGCTCAGATTCCAGTCATTCCAGTAGTCGTAGTCTCCAACCCTCAGAACAAGATCAAAGAGGAAATCAAGGATTATTAAATGTATCATGAATCATGAATCATGATCAAATACGTATCTACTGCTTGCGTAGTTGATTGTTGACTATATTCGTGCTATAAGTACTCATCATTCGATTCTATCAGTTCAAAGTTGGTTTACCATTTACCATATTCAAGCTTATTACCTTATGACTCTTTTGAATCTTGAATCTTGATGTATATGCATAATATTTAGAATTTTCAATCTATTAACCAAAATAGAATAATGTAATATGCGTAGAACGCAGATAGTAATTATCTACAATAATACTTCTCATTTTCCACAGACTGTGTTCTGTGTGATCTTTTGAAATTCAATCAGTGTGATGTTGGATGATTATGCATAACGTAATGTATATTCACTGTTATATAATATACATAATAGATGTAATACATGTAAAAAGTATAATATTACAATATTAGGATTTAATCCATCCTGAAACAATGTACAATGTACATGAAGATAATACAATAATGCACGTAACTTATGTATTATGTATGTATTATGCACATTATCATTTATCATGTACTATGTAAAGTGTATAGTTGTTCATTGTGGATGGTTAGTCTTCTGTGACAACTTACTTACTAGTATCGAAGTGCATTCTACATTATACATGATGTACACTTCTTGCTTCAGTTTTCAGTGTTACTTTTTGTATACTTTAAAATGTCAAATGGACACGGAAACTTCACCAACCACAAAACTCAAAGTCTAGGTTCTAGGTTTTCATTTCTTCCTTTACAACTGTAATAATAATAATAATTAGTACAAGTATTACTTTATATTAGTTATTATTATACATATTATTTCTAGTATAATAATACAATGTTACTACAGATTGTTTGATAAACTACATGACAAAAATACTAAGCATAGTATTTTTATCTCAATGTTGAATATTGAATGGTACAATCAATGGAATCTACAATAACAATATTCTGTATTCAACTTCCTCGACAAATTAAATCCTTATATTTGGTGGCATTACTGGAATACTTGAGTATTATTACATGAGTGCTTATCAGTGCGTAATAATTAGGAAATAGTTCTATATCAATAGATTATTCAATATTATGAAACATAACTCTGGACCCTGGGCAGTACATATTCGTTATTTAATACCAAAACTATTTTTCAACCATATTTCTCTTCCTGTATGCAATATTCCAATTAATACGTTTTAAATGTTAGAGATAAGAATCATAACTTGAATTTTTCAAAATAAATTCATTAGATAAGGCTTTTAATTAATTTTTGTTTCTGTATTTAAGTATAGATTACAACTTACAACATTCTTCTTGAATGTTTATTTAATTGCTAAAAATTCCACATCAATATATTTTTTTATATTGGTAGAAAAACTATAAAAAATTCCAAAATATATGAATATGGAACGGAGAAATCCAATTTATTACCTGTGAAGTAAATTGTAAAACTATGTATTTTAATTCTCTCACTTATTTGGAATAAGAAAAATTGAAAAAAATAATGGCAACTTTATAATTTGTCGAGGAGCATTTACTATTTACTAGTGTGTATGTGTGAATGGTATAATTGAATGTAGTTGTTTGATAGGGTAAACATAACATTGGATTCAATTGTGCATTATGACGACCGCGGGTAGTAGAAGACTTCCACTAGAAGCTCAGAAGAAGTGTATAATGTCCCTTGAGTCATGATTCTTGATGCCGCCTATTAAAAGTCATTTCTCCTTTCTTATGCTATCTGATCCTTTCATCTTCATAACATTACAATTTTCTTGAGAGTTAAACCAGCTTTTAGGGAGTACATGATAGAAATTGTGTCTGTTCATGTTGTATCATGATTCTCTTGATTCTTGATATAGTTGAAAAGCATGTATGATTGTAGATATAATAATAATAAGACTGTATCTGCAGAGTGGTAGACAAAGTTAGTTTATAGTTTATACGGTTCAAAAATTTTCCAGTACTTACTAAAACGAGATGAAACAGTAAATTTAGCCAAGCAGGACGAGATTTAGAATGTACATAAGATGTAAATAAGAGTACAACAGTGAAATAAAATAAAATGAAATGTGTGTACGCACACCTTTCTTTGTTTTTAATTACACAATCGGAATGCTTGACAAGAGAGATAAAAGGTGTTCTCCATTTCTCGCTCTGTCCTACAGCAACCATTATAAGCATTATGATATCATGAAATAATGGACAGCTTTTTAGACACAAATAATACATCATACAAGACACAGACAAAGTTGTGTAAATACATGATATCCTGTCTGTTTATTACAACAACAACATCAGCATCAGTATCAAATGCATCATCATATACATAATATAAATTGAAAGGAGTTGAGATTGTTGTGAGAGCTTACATGTAATGATTTTGGATGCATGGATGAGGGAGACTATTAGCTATTAGCAGAGGAGTAGATCCAGAGAGATGAAAGATGAAAAAGACGGGAGAAAGAGGTGTTCAGTGTTCATTCTTCAATTCAAGTACATAGCACGTTACTCCGTACTTCATACTTACATTACTTAAGAACTGCGATAAGAACTGAGAAAACGAAGAAGCCCTTTTCTCAGCTTGAAATCTACGTAAAGTGATAATGGTCATAAATAAATGGATAATATGCCGCTATACATTTTCATCTTATTCTCAAATCTCAAATAGACATGCAACATGCATTGTACACTGTTCACTTTATACTTTATATTATGTACTTGTAAGATTTTATTCCACTAGGACGTAATATTAGACTTACTTTATACTTGTACTTTATAACACACAATACATGGTACATAATACATAATGTATCTAGGGTTAGAATTTTATGAACAACATTTGACACTGAGATACTTGACACGCGTCTGTCTTTTTTTACTGTCTACAGCAAGTATTATCCAACTGCATACTTTTTAAAGAACATGAACACATTGTACATTGTTGAACTGTGTTGAATCTTGAGTCTTGAGTCATGTTAAATTAAATCAAATTAAATGGTGTGTTTGTACAATGTATGATACACTCAAATCTCGAATTCATCATTCATCTTTCTTTGTCTTCAAAACTCTTCTTACTTCTAACATTTAGTCAAACCCGCTCACTTTATCAACAAGAGAAGTAAAAAGAAAACCTTTTGCCCTATACCCTATACTCAAAAGACGATGAGGTGCTAAAAGCTTAAGGAAATTATCTTAATTCGACCCATGTAATGTAGAATAATAAATAAGCTCACGATTCAAGAATCAAGATTCACAGGATGAAAAGTAGAGAGAGGGAGAAGCTCTTTCATCTCATTTTAGACTTGCATTTTATTAAGATGTACATGATACTTACATGCTATATTATTATTTATTATTATGTACTATGCTGAATGTACATTAGCGTTCAAAGTATTTTCATGTCAGTTTGTGTTTCTGTATCTACCACTTACTTACTTATAGACCTTTTTCCAACTGCATGATTATATTATCTATGTATATTAGTGTATGAAGTAGTATGCAGTGAGGGAGATTACACATTACACACTAAATTAAATCAATTTTGACTTTCTCTATAAAGTACTCATTATAAATTATACATAAAAGGTATTGGACGTGCAATCGATACAATACCTAGAACCTAGAGTCTAAAATATGTGTACTGTGTTTATTAGAGAACGGACACTGCAATGTGTGAATTAAAAGGAATATATGTGACCAAATGCCAAATAAGTGTAGAGTGTAGATAAAAGAAAAGTCAATTTATTTTTCCACACATTATTAACATACTTTTAACTTTTAAACTATTATAATATTATCATATCATGTTATGTCGTTTCTGTGCGTACAGATATTTTTTTTAGTGATTTTATTACTTGTAGAATAATAATATTATACAATGTAAGTACATTTGTACAAACTTTGCAAATTGTTATAATATTTATTCTTTTGTGGAAATATGTACATTGTAATAATATTGACTCATTTTCTCATTATGAGGAATTTCATTACAAAGTACAAAGAGCGAAATCCAAAACGTTTGTTGTTTGTTTTGTCTCTAGTCTATACTAGTGTAATTGGATTCTTTGTTCTTTATAACTTCTATACAGTATAGGATTTTACTCTTGAAAAAAAGGTTAATGTAAGTAAATAACCTGAATTTATGAACAATGTAAATATACATCTTAATCTTCTTAAATTGTCTGTTCTGTATTGTTATACGTCATACTATTATGTTGTACTATTATCTAATACATTATAGCATCCGGTATCCAATTATTATGCTGTACGAAAACAGAGCAAAGGACTTGAAAATGTTATTATTATTATTATTATTTTGGGTTGGACGGCTACATGTTTATTGTAGTTATAGTTAAGTATTAAATATCTTCTGTATTTTGTACCTATACCTTTATAGAAAATGTACTGCATATTCATTTTCATCAGAATTATGATTAGAATAATAATATGAATAATGAATGATGATATTTAATATTGATGAAATGACAGCAATAAAATACAAATACAGGAGTTGAAGTGTAAAAAAATGCACTTTATTCAATCAATGACAACTGACCACCGACGACGATAATGATTCCGACTTTTATTGTGTCGTATGTTGCAAAATGAGTCAAAGATTTCAAAAAGTGTTTATTGCTTATATCTTATACCTTTATATTATAGTTTTTATAGACTATAGACAAGGTACAATTTAGCATTTAGACTGTTGACTATTGACTCACTTAATCATTGCTATATTATAAATAACAATATATACGAAGAACCACTTTAATGGGCCAGAAACTAGAAACAAATACTATAACAATATGCATCTACAATCTACATGATACATACAGAAGACAGAGTGTACGAGATATCTGTAGATGAATAATAGAGATAGACTTTGGCAGTACTTATGTACTTGTGTGCTGTGATTTTTGGTCTTCTCTTTTACTCTCTCCATTAGAATATTTACACAAATTATTATAACATGAACATTCTTGTTTAGTTAATCACATGCATACATGATACATGTATGTATTGCCAATTCAAAATAATAATCTTGCCATTTGAATACTATGAATAAGGTACATACGTTTTACATTGTACATGCTCCCTAAATTATAATCCATCTATTTACTTTGAGTGAATGAGAGTCACGATTTCAAGTTGTGAAATCCCTTTATATATTTATTTTTTGGTAACTAATACATGATAATATAGTTAATGCTTAATGCTGTTTAGGGTGATTATAGAAACGTGTGTATTGTGTATAAATACACGAATGTGTGAATCACAATTTATTATTTATGCAGAAATTTTCTCTTCTCTCCATTATCATTTACTGTTTACTGAAAGTTGAGTACTGAGTACGAGTGAAAAGTTCCTCATTACTCATTACATATATCTGCAACGCACAACGCATACAATAATATTATATAGTAGAGACAGCAACACTGTTTATTTATTGGTATGAGAATCTTGATAGAGTCAGAGTAAAGACGACTAGATTAAAAACAGTCCTGTCAATAATATTCTAATACAGGACATAGAAAGAGATCTTTTTGTTCGTGGGGTAAGAGTTTAGAGGTAATGGTGCAGTCATAAAAATAATGTCGGCAAAGTCTAATTTCTTTCTCTTTGAACACCTTTCTACTATGTCTAGAGTCTAGAATCTAGAGTTGAGGTATCAATAAATAATTGAAACTGATCACTGATCAGGGTAAAAAGTAAAAATTATAGACGGATACAAAATTCATGCTTACATTTCAGATGAAAAGTACCTACAAGTTTGTACTTTGGTACCTTTTTACATTATGAATTTTTGTTAAGGGTACCTTACAATGATTGATTAATGATACTATCGAATATGATGGAGTATCAAAAGTATTTACTATTTACTCTACATTATACATTCATAGTTATTTAGAATTCACTCATACGATGATATTTATACTGAATCAAGAATCAAGAACAAAATTCTGTTTTGACTCAAATTTTTAGCTCCTTCACCTTTCTCAGTTGTTTAGAAGTTGTTATGAAATCACATCATTATTATCATTTAATAAAATGAAGGCATCTAAATTGAGTTATAATAATCATTATTTTTATGCAGACTTTTCTCTCTAGTTACTTAATATAATGTGTGTGGTACATAATAAATAGTGTATTCTGAATGCTATACTTGAGAAAGCTTTTATATAAACTTTTACCACGGTGTAATCAGGAATCAAGAATATATATTCTTCGTGTGCGGTTCAGTTGAGACTAAAAATTTACATTTTATGACTCAAACAAGTGAGCATTATAAAACTCTGACGTTATGAGTACAGAGTATAAAGCCACCTGGCTTTATATAGGGAAATATGTTTTCAAGTTGAAGTTTCATGACTTAATCGTTGGTTTTCTCACTTTTCTTTCTTGATTCTTGACTAGTCCAACTACGATACCTGAATCATTATGCATAATCATATTTAGTGACTTTGAGTAGCTATTTAGGATAAAAATATAAGTATTCTTATTAATTTCTTTCGAGAAACATGTGTCAAATAGTCAAATTTCGAACCGTATATATGATGAAATTGTTCATTTTGAAGTATATTTTCAATGCGTCATGAAATAATTTTTAGAAACTCACAATAGTATTAAATATATGTGTGTGTTATATTATGTTACTCATATGTATGTACGCATTAAACGAACTATATAAAGGACAATAATTATTATTGCTCTTTATGCCCAAAGGGAGACTTTATCCAAAAAAAATTAATAAAATACACAATATAGAATTGTATGAAAGAATGAAAGACGGAAAAAAAATTAAACCTTGAAAAAACCAATTGCGTCTCTCTGTCTAGTTCTATCGCTGTCTATTACTTATGCTCATTACTATAATACTATTTACTATTTCCTGATGAAAAAACGTCTTGTTCATCTTTGTGTCTCTCTTTTACTTTTAGTAGTAAATAGATGGTCGAAACTCTATTTAAACTAGTTAAATACCATCTATTAGAATTGGGTGGAACTTGGAGGAGGGTTGTGCATGTTTGACAAGTCCAATTTGGATAAATCCATTCTCCTATTGCATCCATGTATTTTGTCGCTAAGGTACAGAAGAGTATCCAATATTTTAGTAGTTGTTCACCTCCAACTTGGAACAGATTTTGTGCAGTTTTCCTTTTTCATTCAAATCCTAATATTTTTAATAGGGTTTTAAAATCAAAATTTTAAATACTCTAACAGTTCCTGTACATTTTAAATACTTTGACATGGGTTGAAAATGATTGGATAATTTTTTTGAATCCTTCCCAAAGTGGATTAGAGGACCTGATGAACTAGTCAAAATCCTCCAGAGTGGAGATACAAGTCTAGCAACATTGGTGTAAATACGAAGGAAAAAAGAAAACAAACTGAGTCCTATCATCTGAGAGCTAGTTCAGTTAAAAATGAATGCACGAACGAACTGCTTTGATTTTGTAAGTGTTCCTTTTCCTTTTTTACTAAAATTTATTTTCCACTCTCATCCCTCAATTTTATATACAATTAATTGTGCTCATTTGAAAGACAAAATTCTCATGGATTGATTTCAACTGTTTTAATTGTAATTTTCCAGGTAACAGAAGTTCATCAGGTGAGTGAAGTGGTTAATGCTATTTTCCATTCGATCCTGTTCCATAGGACTTTGGGGAAGTTTCAGTACCGCGCTGAGGGGAAATACTCAATAGGAACAATAGGATATGAAGATATTGATTGCGATTTCATCGACCTTACCTATGTAAGTTAATTAATTAGTTGTGCTATCCACTTACATGTACATAAATATAAGTTGATCTAACATGTATCAAAAGATTCAAAATTGTAAATCTTGTTTTGGGAATATATTATTGAAAATTGAAATATATACTTAATTTTTCACATTGTCTGTTATTTGTTTGGTATTATTATTCATAAGAATAATTGTTGATGAGGATGTTGTTCTGATGTCTTGATTATGAAATTAGAAATTAGTTTACTTCAATTTTATTGGTACATTTCTAAAGAAATGATGATGGTTAATCTATTTTGTATTTTACTCCTTTTTATATTTTTAGGTACGATGTGCATCAAGTCATTTGGCAAATACTATGAATCAACATGTACAAGCTTTTGATCAAGCCATAAGAGACCCTATGAATGTAACAGAAAATGGAGTTCGTCGAGGTTCCATCTCTTTGGAATTTTATAATAAAAAGAAAGTTAATTGGCCATTTACCCCAGAATGCCTACCTTGGGAAGGTGAGTCAATGACATTTGAAATTTACTCATAACTTTTTACTATTTGAAATCTATCTTTAAACAATATTGCCATACGATTATTATAAAGTATAGTTAATAAATGATATTTGTTCCATGTTTGTTTATGTTCGTGTTCTTCTCTTCTTCAAAAGTATGGAAGTGTGAAATTGAAGTCAAGACAATTAGAAGTGAAATTGGTACGAATTTTATTCATCATTCAACAAAAAACTACCATCAAAATTAATAAGACTAATTCAGTGTAGTTTAAGTAGTTTTGTAATAATTACTCGATACACCAAATCGAGCTCGTGTTTGTGTGTGTGTGTGGTTTTGCATGGTGAAATAAACAAGATATATTACGTATTTCTAACCTATTTCATTTTAGTTTTGTGTTGGTGTGTTTAATTTTATAGTTGTAGATTAGATATAATATACATTTGGGATTAGTTAGTGTTTCGTTTGTTTGTTTGATTATTTACTTGTGTGTGTGTGTGATTATAATCTTTACCAAAAAAAAACCAATACATGATTATTATTATAAGTTGTTACAGTTTATAAAGTTTATAATATATAGGTTAAAAGTTAAAACGTGTCAACAAAATTACAATCTACAAAATCTGTGATCTGTATTGGTTTCTGTATTATATCTTCTTTGGTTTGTTTTTTCTTCTTCATCTAGAGCGTCAATTAAATCGAGAGTGCTTAGGAGAATTGGTGGGAGAGAAAGTTGTTCTGATTGCTGAAGTCATGAATCGTCAGCAATATTTACCCAAAATACCCGCACAATCAGAAGTGGATCTAATTTTTGATACCTCATATCCTGATATTCAACCTTATTTGTTTCGTGTAAGTTTTATTTTTCTATTGTTACTCTTACGATTAGTCAAGCATGGGTCATGGTTAGTTCATCGTTGATTATTATTCTTTACTTACTTACTCATTACTTATGTACTTTTACATTATTTGTTTGTTCAATTTCAATTTTCCATTTGAAACCGAATAATTATTATGAGACAGTAGCAAATATGTTTTCAAAGGGAAAATCAAAACCAAAAGAAAGAAAAAAAATCTGATGTAAATTTTGATTGAAAGTGTTTCCTTGTTACGACCTTGATGGTTGATGTTTAATATTTACAAAATACAAAATATATACATACATACTTTTTCACGTCATTCCTATATTTACTTTCCTGAATTTGTTGATAAAAATATCACAGGTACTTTTACTACTTTTATTAAGTTTGCATTTTTCTTGCTGAGGTTTTCTCTTGTTTACACTTTATAAACTACTACTTTGTACAAAATACATTATGCATTATTATGCTTAAAAGTAACTCTAAAAAGATGAGTCAACAAATCAAAACAGTGTTATAGTCGGATTCGATCATAATAGTTGGGAATTGAACAAACAATGTCAAAAGTACATAATTATTTTGTAGATCGTAGAGAATGAGTCAACTCTTTAAATTATATATATAATATGTACATACTTATTTAGTTGTGTGTCATCGTGCACACGTAATACTAGACAAACGAATACGTTGTTACTTTTTTTTGCATCATACGTGTGTAGAGTTCATTTACTCTATGTGTGTGAAAAGTTATAATATTTATTACATTTTAACATAGCATGGAATTGGATGGAAAACATACGTATATACATATTATTACAAGTAGAATAGTAGAATAGATTAGTAAGGGAATCTTTTGATCTTATTAAAATAAAAACTATCTATATATATATATATTTTTTATTTCATTCTAGATTTCCTACAAAACCTCAATCTTTCCATCGTCCCCAAACGTGATTACTATGTCTACGAGGTTTTTCCGAGCGCTAGCATTTTAGGAAATCGAAAATGTACTATTAAATATTTTAATTATGATTTATATTATAATATTACTACAATATACACTTTAAATATATATATATTAAATATTGTATGTAACTTTCTACCGTTTGCAATGTATGTATTCGGTTGTGTGCTTTTTACATTATGAACCGTGTGTAATGAATATTACCTCATTTGTCATTACACCGGAGACAACAACAAAGATTTTTTTTTTACTCAAGTCTTTAAATGTATATTATAAATTATACTATTATTATTATATTTTTTGTTTTGAATTTTGATCAATTTTCAACGATTTTGTTTTGTTCATAAAGTCCTTAAGTAATCGATAGTGTTAAATATTTATCTATATAATAATTAATTAATGAGACGAAGAAGAAGAAAAGAGGAGAAGGAGGAAGAAAGAATTAACAAAAAGAAAGAACATGTGTAAATTCGTTTAAGTATTTGTATAAAAACGAGATTCAATGTTCATATTCATATAAATACATGATATATTCATATATATACTATATATATATACCCACATACAAATAAAATATACGTATATATATGTCTATATTATGATATAGCTTTTACAAGTAAACTACATAAATAAATAAATAAATTAGGTCTTCAAGTGTGTATATAGTATATCGAATATAATATGTACTATATACATACAAGAAAAAAACAAACAAGGGATTTCGAAGTGTGCATTTAAAAAAAAGCATACAATCCAAAAACAAGTATAGTATTAGCTTTTGTTACATGTAAATGTTAATTAATGATAAGTATCCATCTATATACACATACTAGATAATATTATATATTATATATATACTTGCGGTATAAGGAACGAGACAAATTAGAATTAAGTTATTAAAGAAAGATAAAAAAAGATTTATATATATAAAAATAAATACAAACAAAGAAACAAAGAAAACGTCTAGAGTCTATAGATTATAGAAACTGGATATATATAATGAATAATGATGTTATACATAAATAACCAATCAATTAAATATTATTATTATTATTAAACGTCAACTGAAATTTTACAAAAGTATGTATATAATATTACTATACAATATGTAAATTATTTTATGCAACAATATTATATATTTACCTAAACAACACTGAGAAATACATCATGAATGCACGCAAGTTTTAATTATCAAATATGAAATGTTTGTCGGATTTTCGCATATTCTTATTATTATTATCAACGTAACCTATCTAGGTCAAACAAAAAAGTATCATTATCATCATTATCGGTATAAATTATAAATTGAATGCAAGAAAAAGTAAGCATGTATAGGGAAAGAAAGATAAGGAGAGTGGAGAGGGGTTAACATATATAAAAAATAATACTGATAGAGCTTTCCTGGATTTTCCTTAGAAAGGTGAAATTCTGTAATTATATAATATATATATAATTTGATTTTGATTGGTTTCTTGATTTTCAATATCAAATCCCAAAATATATTATATAATATGCACACGTTTCATCTTGTACTTAATTATCTGAAATGAAAGAACCAAAAGCCAAAAGTGTTAAATTCAAATGGATGTTTAAACTTGCCAGTTGTTATTATTCTCGGCTTTATTCTTAGTTTTTTCACAAAAGTAAAATCAATCCATTATATATTAGATATATTTGATTTCTGCACACGTGATCACGGATCAGAATGACATTTTGCCTCTCTTAGATTGTAGATAGAAAGATGTGTAACTGTAAAATATAATCAATGAACTATTATTGATTGTGACCTGTAGCCTGTATGTAGCTATATTAGCTATTAGCTAGAAAGTCCTCAGTCCTCAGCATCGCTGTAAATGTCATGTACAAAATATATTATGGATTTTTCAACCTATCTTGAGATAATAAAATATCAACGTTAAATATAGGTACACACACGCTCTATAGGATTTAGGTTTTAGACGACGATATTATATTATTATGATATGGAAGTGAAAAGATGAGAAAAGAAAAGGATGGATAATGTGTGGATAGTGGATAGAAAGCGGACATGGTTTTGTATTATAAAATATTTACTTCCTGGTATGTATATATATATGAATATAGTATACGGAAAGAAACTAAATCAAAAGTCAAAGCATGATAAAAGCTACTCATAATGTCATTGTTTTTTTGTTCATGGGATTATGGGCATACAATATACATGTGTATTTAGTATTTAGTATTTACGGATGTGTATGATAGGCACAAACTTACTACTAATTCTTATCATGAGTAAATGTTTTCTTTTGATTGTTTTGTAAAAACCATAGGTAATGATGATAAATGATAATGTTCTATCGACACTTGGTCAGATAAAGGAATGAAAAATTATATAAATACTATTTATTAAATAGTAAACAAATGCATATAGAACAGACAGAAAGAAAGAAAGAAAAAAGGTATATATATACATAATTAAATATAGGATTTTACTGAAAATGTACAGCGCACGTATATATATTATTACAAATTATATAAATTATAATATTATTATTATCACATGTTTACCAATATCATTATATAAAATGAAATGAAAATAATGATGATGATGATGATACGGATTACGGCTACATAATATATAATATATTGATTACGGTTATGATGACCCCATTGTACTTTTAATTGAGTCAATTCAGCGCCATTTCGAAAATATATTCATTATACATTACTAAAAATGTGCAACACAAAACTATGCAATAAAAAAATGATCAACGCGTATTTATGAAAAAAACACACAAGTAATCAGAGGATTTATACAGTTCATTTTTTCAGTTCAGGAAGTACTTTTCTTACTTTTTTTTCGTTTTCTTTCTTCTTTCAATTCCAATCGATTACTATATTTTGATTTCCAATTTTCGATGGAATATCATAAATCGCTTTGACTTGGAAAGTTATTCTCTTTGTTAATCGTATTATTTTTCATGGATTTGAATTTTGAATCCCTGTAATTGTAATTCTGATCATTGAAGTAGTGAATATATATAGTTACATAAAATCTCAAGTAGTTTTATGTTCATATTATATTGTGGTACTTTATGTTTTTTTTATATTGGTACAGTTTTGGATTTACTGGATATCGTACTTTATATTTGTACCATTTTATGTTTTATGCACGCACTTGGGATGACGATTAGATTTTCTACTTGTACGATGTAGTATAAAATATATATATGTACGCATGATATTTTTGGTAAAACCAAAAAGATTTTCAAGGTTATACTCAGACTCTCGTTTTACTTTGACATTGAGCTGTTGTGCTGTGCACCAACCAACCATCCAAACACCAAACCCAGCGTAATACAGAATACAGAAAGTAGATACGCCTAATGCATAAAATAATACTTACATTTTACATTCTACATTCTACCTTCTACTCAATCTACAATCTACACCCTACATTATTCCATAAAGATATGCACACATGCAGAGGTGCTATAATAATATAATGTTCTTGTCCGTTGTCAGTAAAAGACATTTTCATTTGCCAACCTTTTTATTTTTTGTACAGTAACTGAAACTAAGAAGTGAGGAACGCACTATCTCAAAGCTCAAGTCTAAAGTCTCAAGTTGTCAAGTCAATCAAGTGTTTTCTAAGATATGTAGAATTGTAGTCCAATGTTTATATTTACTATTTATCTACTTATTTTTCTATTTTTCTACCTTTGAAATTTCACCTGTTCATCGAGAATCTCATTAAAACAAGTAAAATGTACACCAATATCTTAAATAATGTTTTCTTTCTCTGTCGTCTATTTGTTGAATGAAAGGGAAAATGAATGTAATGGCTAATAATATAGGATAACAGTTTACAATGATAATAGCAATGGTTTGATTTATGTCACGACCTTTTCACTTTTCAACTCGGTTGAAAAAGTCGTGTGCAGTTAATTACACATGCATCTTGTGTGTTCTGTATTCTGTGTTCTGTATTTTTCTCCGCATGAAGATGCCATGTGGAGCTTCTTTTTTTTATAGAAAAAGACGGAGCAGATTAGAGTTTTCGCGTGCACGTGGAACGTGGAAGCCAAATTAGATAACAAAGTACGTAATTGAATCCCATTTTGCATTCTACATTCTACATTTCCTTCTGTGCGTGTGGAGTGTGGATTGTTGAGTGTTGAGTATATTGAGTGTGGTAGCTTCACAGTTCACAGTATTTATGTAGTATGTACTTCCAGTTTCCAGTGGTGCTTCAAACATAAAAAGTATACTGTAAAGAGATTCACGTTAATCTCCGTTTTAGTTCATGCTAAATGCTAATCTTTACATGCATAATATTCTACAGCCTTGTGTATTGTGTACTGTAGACTGTAGACTTTGGAATGAAGAAGGAGAGAAAGTAATATGAAACTTTTGTTTATAGCTCAAGTATTATTATCATTAGTATCTGCAATCTTGTTATTTCTAGCTTCTAGCTCCAAAGTTTTATGTGGTAAAAATTTGTCCCATTTGTCTCCAATTTGGAGTTTGGAGTTTGGAATATCTGTAAATGCTCTCGATTCTCAACCTAGAATCTAGAATCTAGAGTACGAAAAAGGGAAAAGGAGTCTAATAAAATACATATGGCTTCCTGTATGCTGTATGTCGCACGTTTTTATTTTTTATCCCTATTCCGTATTGGTCTATGAAATATGAAATATTCTGTATAATATTGAATACTGAATGCTTGTATTTTGTACTTTGTACTGTATTTCCATGTGTATTTTATACAACCTATTCCAAAATCCGAATACAACCCTCATGTCATAATATATATGTAAAAAATTCCAGTGGCAGTGTTTTGAAAGCTAATGTTAACATGAAAATTCAAAAAGTGCGACGAGAGTTAGAAATCAAATTAGCAATCGAAGAGTACGCAGTACACAGTACACAGTAAAGCTTTCCGCATACGCACAATTCATGTGAACTAATTGTAAGATGGCATATTATTATAAACTATGAGTCATATTTATATGATTTGTGATTTATGACATGATTTTTTGCGTCTTACGTTGCATGTGAATATTGTGAATCGTACTAGTAAAACCATTCCTGTCTTTGGCTTTGTTTCTTATTTTTTACACTGTCAGTTAACACGATGAACACATGGACAAGAAATGGTTTCCCTTTTAGATGTATATATTTGTCATATTTTGTGTTTGTTATCCCATATAGTTTAAAAAAAGCTTTTATTCTAATACTAATAATTTTGTTAGTTGATGATTGCTCTTATTATTTACTATTTTCTTTGCACATGATCAAGCACTGGCGTAACAATTTTTAAAACCTAATTTAATTTAGTGGAAAATATTACAAATTACAAATAATAATAATAATATAATTTTTGTACCATTAATTTTGCACGTTATCCTGAATACGGAATTATGCTTTGTGCTCCATTCCTGATTCCGTACTCCGTACATCATGTACGAGTCGAAGAACTTGAAAAACTATAAATAAATATTAGAGATACAACATACACGTACTTATTACTTATGCATGTATTTGCCAAAGTATATCATATATCATACATGACATGTGGTAGTATAAAGTATAAACTATAAGCTGTATAAGTACTAAAAGTAAGTTGAGAAGTAGAAGTAGAATACTTGAGTCTAAAGTACTCTCGATTCTAGATTCTCGCAAATGTGTATTTGCCAGTATATTATGTGTGTGTGTGTAGGACTTGAAACTTGAAAGTAAACGTTGATGTTGGATATCATGCGTCTTGTGCGTGTTACGTTTCTAATCTGCGATTTGCAAAAATTATCTTGGTTTGACAACAAAGAGTAGCACAGTTTTTTGTCACTATATCTATCTATCTATTGCACTCTCTCTAACTCTGCAAGCTGTATGCTATATATTATATTATGTACATTTTAATATGCATGACATGTCTGTCTTTACTGTTACTGTTTACATGCGTAAGACAGAAAAAGGACAAAAATGGTACAAAGTACAAAGTAAAGACTTGTAATTTATTTATTTTATTTTTTTGAGTTGTGTATTGTGTTTATTTGGGATAAAAATAAAACTGGGTTTAATTTGCTGACTATTCAGTTTTTTGAAATGTGACAATCAATTGACATGTGACGTGTGATTTTGTGGTGTGGTTGGCATTGTCATTGTCATTGTCGTATTCCTTTAGCTGGACGGTGCCTGAGTATTGGCGATTATCTGTGTTTAGTGTGTACTGTGTTTTGTATACGTGTGTGTCCGCATATTCGTGTCGTGACTTTTGTGAGTGAGCATTGAACATTGAATGAGCTATAAGTTTATTCACCTCAATGTGCAAAACGTCACAGCAAAATGAAAGGAAAATGGACATGATACATGATGATGATGTATTCAAATTCATATACAGATTTTGCTATTTATTTACTATTGAAGATTGAAGATTCTACATATAAAGGTTTTATTATGAATACAGTGTAATCTGTGTATTTCTTGCATGAGGGCAAAAAATACCAAATACAAAATATGTACGAATGAGAATTGAGCATTGAGAATTGAGTATTGAATTATTGAATAATTGAATGGCCTTGATTTCTTTGATTGGATTGCTAATAATAGTAATAATAATTATTCTTAGTTGTACAAGAATTAATTTCTACTTTCCTTTAAAAACGGCAATGTATTGATTTTTGTACATGAGCGGCTCACTGTCTTCATTGATGAGGGTTCGTTGTGGTTTGAGACTTCGATATGGATTTTCTTGGAACTGTCCACTCCGTTGTAAACCTGGGATTTTGTAGGTTGTCGGTTGTATAGTTTCAAGTTTCATGTACAGTCCAGTTCAGTCCCGGACATCAAAACATCAAAGCAGTAGCAGTGATAGGGAAAAAAAGATAATAATAATACACATTGTAATTTTATATTATTATTATTATTACATAATATAAATCACATGTTACGTCATGCTGTACATGTGTACTGTATTCTATATTTCTAACACGTATGATATCCTATCCTATCATCAGAAATGTCATGTTCATGAGTTCACGAGTTTATACTTCATACTTTTTACATGTAGTTCATTCACCTTTAACTTAATTACAATTATCATGCGTACATTTGCAAATGCCACAAGAGTGATATTCTAAATTTGATATGTAAATAATACTACGAGTAGATTTATATGCGGTTAATAGTTAATAGTTTTACACATTTAAAGCTTCAACCTTCACACATATTTGATATTTGACACATCTATGCTTATGGAGTATGGAGTATCCAGTTTGATATTTCTCTCGCAGTATGCAAAACCACAGCTTTAATCTGTGTATATAGTTCATATAGTTTATACATGTAGAATTTAGAATTTTCTGTTTACGTTTGATCTGTGCTACTTGCTATTTGCACCCTCTTAAAATTGTGCTATATCTAACATCTAACATCTAACGGTAAAAAAATAATAAGTGTGGAGTGTGGAGTATGGGCTGTTGAGTGTTGACCGCAAAGGAAAAGCCGGTCCATGAAACATGAACTACTTGATTTTAGTTCATTTCATGTTCTAATATTTGGACATTAGACTTTTGTTTAGTTTAAAGTACAAAGACAAGGGACAAGGTCTACATGAATATTTAAGTCCTTATTTAATTTTTGCACTACAAATGTATGTACAATGTACATAATTAAACTACTCCTGCCTCATGCTATTCGCTTACTTATCAAATAGCAAATCATGCCTACTTTTAGTTTCTAGTTTTACTGTTGTTGATTTGAGTCAAGTAAAAAAATGTGTTTAGAGATAAGCAAGAAAAAGTACACGAGGGTTTTGCTATGGACTTTGGACTATAAATAAAACTAAAAAACAACCTTGACATCCGTTGAGGAGTCGCTGAGTGTCCTGTTCAATTTCCGTTTCCGTGTATGCGGTACAAATGAGTAGGTCTGTATTTCCTGGAGAAAGGAATACAAAAAACATACTTTCAATTACAGATAAAATTTACAATGGTAATAAATAATAAATAGAAAATAGAAAGTAAAAAAAATGAAAATAAATATTATTTATTCTTAATTAAATACAGATTACAGATTACGGATTGTGCATGCATGGAGCATGAAACAAAAACACAAAGACAAACAAGTACAAAGGTTTATGCGTTTGTTTGTTTGTTTTGGATTTTGGACAATATTTTGATATTGGTATTTGAAAAAGTTGTCGTGTGAGACAAAATCAAAGGGATTGCAAAATGTTTATGTAAAATTTTTTATGATGACAAGTTAATTTAATTTTGCCAGAGAGCCTAGATCCTAGATTGTATTATATTGACGAACTGATGTACAGCTCAAGATTAAGAGAAAAGATGCTGATACCAGCTAATCTTTTGCACTATCAGCTCATTTGAAGAATTTGACAGTAATTTTGTAACGTTTGTTTTCTTTGCAATAAAATAATAGTCACTTGTCACTTGACAAAATTGGGAAGAATGTGTAAAGTGACAAGCTATCGGGAATCGGAAAAAGTCTGCTATTTGACATCTAATTTAGATATTTTAAAATGTAAAGTGTAGGTAAATGGTAAAAGTTTTACCCAGAGTTGTGATTGTAGGGAGCCAAGTGTCTTGTCCATTATATCCAGTTTTCCTATAAATTCCAGCATTCATTGCACTTATGACGTTGGGTCTTACAAAGTCCTTTTGCTTCGTGTACTCGTGGTAGAAAATACCCGGTTTATTTGTTATCGTGAGTCGACGACCCTAAACACAAAACACAAATATAAAATAAATAGCATTAAAATTGGAGCATAATTTATAATTTAGATTGTAATTTGTACTCAATTTTTCTTCTAAAGTTCTTAAAGGTCATGATAATTAGATTATTATTTTATTATTATTTTATTATTATTCTACCACTTTGAACAATTCTACATGTACATATTTGAATTAATTCAACTATCAACTATTAAAATACTCTGCACGTACTCTGTACTCTCGGTACTATGAACTATATGAATAAGGAAAAAAGAGAAAAGAGGGAAAATTGTTTATTTTTCAAGCACATCATCATCATACACAAGACATAAGTAAGTTGAGACAGATTGCATAAATGTCTTACACAGATCCATTTATTTTTTATTGGTGTTTAGAGTGTAGAGTGTAGACGTTGCACAAAGCAGTTAATCTTATCATGTGCCAATTGCCTGTATGCATCCACATTATACATCATACATTGCAAATGGTATCGTATGTATAATAATTGTAATGTGTATTTTGTATTTATACACAGCAACTTTGTAATTTGTAATACATTGTATATTGTATAATATTGTACATTTTACATAAAGAGCAGACGCTCAAAGACGTAAACAACCATTTAGCTGTACAAATCAAAGTCTAAATACAAGTACAAAATACAAAATACAGATATGCACACACAGCAGTCCTCTTCTCTTCTTTCTTTTTTTTTTACTACAAAATGCGTTTTCAGACTTGAGACAAGTTCTCAGTTCCCACAGCCCAGACAGTGAGACATGAAAAAAAAATCATAGACGCTACAAATCTGAGGATTTTTTTTTATAGTTTCATGCAATAAGCAATGATTGAGATAACATGTACAATGTACATGTAATGTACAGAGTATAGAGAGTACAGAGTACGGAGCGGAATGAACAAAGAAAAAGGAGTAGATAAATGAGAAAATATGAGCACTGAATATTGAACACGAGAAATTAATTTATGGTTATACTTTTGACAATTGAATAAGGAATAAAATTCTGAATTTTTAAAAATATCATAAACAAAAAACAAAATAAATAAAGAGTAAAGAGACAATAGGCAACAAACAGATAGATAAAGAAAAGAGAGCTATGAATAATTTTGGGTTTTAGTAGGTGAAGAGAAAGCCCAATTTCAAATTTTGATGGACCAACGAGAAATATTTTCTTCTCACCTTTTCTTTGCATTCGGTACATGGTGAAGTTAGATGTGGTTGCGGGAAAAGTTCTGGGCCGATTAGAACAATATTTAAATTTTGTAATGTACTCGGGAGAAGATGGAGTAAACAAGTTTCCCATTTCTTTGGACAAGTTCCTTCAAAATCTGTCTCGGCGCCTATCACATGAATCGTCAAGCTGTTCAAGTTGAACAATAATTATAAAATTCATTAGGATGAAAAACATCTAAATTATCATTATTACTTTCCAATTTTACACAAAAAAATGTACAGAAAACTTAAAACGTTATTTGGAAACTGAAAACGTGCATTTAAACTTAATTTTAGATTTATAAATGAACTAACTTTTGTAAATGTTGTAGTTGCGGAGCGTGGTTCAAAATACTCCATAAAATTGTGAGAGGAACAGTTATTATGTCTGTTACAACTCCTCTCCACACAGACTGCAAAGCAAAAATAAGATTGTCAGCAAGGAAGATTAAAAAGTAAAAAAAATATCATATTAAAAGTATTATCAAGTCAGTAGATCAATAGATAATAGACCATAGATGTAGAAAAAAGGGTGATAAATTAGAAAATCGTAAAAGAAATGAAACGATGTAAAAAATAATTCATATTGAGTATTGAATTCACCTTTGGGACTTGTTGATCAAAGTTCTGTAGGTCAAAGAATTGTTGCATATTCTGCGGAAAGTTGTCATTTGTTAGAGGGTTCTTAATTATTGGAATTGTAACTTGCTGCTCATCACATTGAGGTATAAGTCGTCCATTGTGCGTCTCCCAAGTTAAAATGCTCATCCAAATGCAGTACTCTTCACACCAGTTTTTCGGTTTCCCATTCTGCATGATGTATTATGTACCACAAAACAGAAATACATTTAACATTTAGCACGTAGTTACAATGTTTATAGCTCATTAATATCTCATATCATAAGTACATGTAATTTATTCTGTGTTCTGTATTCTGCATGTTGTCAATTGTCAATACGCCGTGTTTTGTATGTATTTATAGTGTTCAAAGTCTCTGTGTTTTTATGAATAGGAAAACAAGGTAATTCTGTATAATTCTACGCAGTTCTACTGCTTCTTAAGCTGTATGTTGTACAATGTACGAAGTACACATAATATGACATAACATACCATTCAGATTTCAGTTGTGTACATAAAGAGTAAAGAGTAAAGAGGGAACACGTTCCTATCATCCAGACAGCGTATGAACATTGAACATGAACACGAGACCATTTGAGAAGTGAGAACTGATTTCGCCAGCATTTTATTATTTCAGATTTAAGTTTTAAGTATTCCTATTCAATTTACGACCGACCAACTTGTTTTTCTTCTTCTCAAATCTTAAATACATATTATATTGCTCAAGCTTCTTCCTCTCTCTTTTTTGTTTTTTCTTTCCAGCTATTTTAAACTTGGTTTTAACTTTTAACATTTTCTCACTCCAAAACTTGCCTCTTTTCCTCATTCATTTTACAATCTCTCTTTTTTGCTCATTCGCTTGTGGTCATTGCTCGTTTTACTCTTATTTCATTTATTATTTAGTATTTAGCAACACTCTTCCAAACTTTCAAACTTCAAAACTTCAAAGTCCAGTGATGTAACAAACTCAAACCTTGTTTTCTTTTGTTGTCCGTTGTCCTCATCTTTTCCTCATACTAATAAAAATATTATGCTGCCACTGTGTGATTTTTTGGCCTAATTGTTTTTATTTAGGTGCTGAAAATAAGCTTAAAAGATCATGAAAGCTTTTTTGGTTTTGTTTTAAATATTACTATTTAGGATAAATATGTAAAAAAAAAAGTCTTCACTTTCATCTTCTGTAGACTAGTTGATTCATAATTATAGTTTATAGTTAAATCCAAGAGAGAAAGAGAAAGAAAGATTATATAATTAGTAATATTATCAAAATTTCAAAGATTCTGTGTGTATTTAGTATTTACAGAAATGGAGAGAAAAAGGTCAATGTCTTAGTTTTAGCTTGTGTGTTGTATGTTGTGTGTATAAATGTGTAGTGTGTAATCATACAAAGTAAATGATAAATGGTAAGCGTAAGATTTAAACCTTTGAAGGAGAAGAAGGATGATGGTGATGATGACATGTTTTGCAAATATTGAGCTTAGTCTGACCACATTCAAGACAAAAGTACTGAGGGAAGAGTAAAATTTCCTTTTCAAATGGTTCAAGTTCTCTTCCTAAAAGATCACGAAGTTGTAGCATGTGCTCGTAGCGAATCTGTAAGCAAATTCAATTCATTCAATCAAGGAAAAATTCAGTATATTAACCACATGAACCAACTTTGTATACATACATCATGTATCATGTACATTGTACATTGTGCATGCTCATAATATTTTTTTAGAATAAACAAATGTCCACAGTTCACTTTTATATATTTGCCATTTGACTATTTTCCATGTCATGCGTAATGTTGTATTTATTAGTTAGTTAGTTATTTTTATGTCTGTATTACACTTTACACTATTTAATAATAGCTTTATTATTATTTGTCATGTTCTTTTCAATTCCACCATCACAACTCTTGACTCTTTAATCTTGACTCTGGAGTATTGAATATTGAGTATTGACTATTTATTGACTCACAGCTCACAACCTATCCTAATCCTAATCCTAATAGGTACACATGCAGGATATAACACGCATATTATGAGCATTTAGCTCTGTTGATGTTTTATTTAACTGTTATGTATTCAACGGCCCACGCTAATTATGGTAATAATAATAATACTGAATACTGAATTTTAGGCGTATGAGCTTGTTTTGAGCTCAGCTGTTTATTTTATCGTGTGTATTTTATATTTATATTTATTATTGCTTCGGGTTTTGTATATGATTTGAAACTTTAAAATTAAAATAATACTTTGTAACTTTGTTAGTAAATGGCACATGCAACATACAAAATACAAAACATGCTTTTTTGTATTTTGTGTTGTCAATTTGTAAACAAAAGGTATAATAATATTATTACATCCAGAAATTCAAGAACAAAGTATCACATGATCATAATACATAATACATAAAATGCATAGTAATATTATGATTAATGATAATGTACACATGAATACTACAGTGTAAATAGAAAACGCCAATGGAAAATATAGCCATAAAAATCCAGGTATGCCCAACTTTAGAATTGATAATTTCCATTTTCCATATTCACATTCTTAAATAGCTGCACAATCACATGTTTTGTCTTTTGTCATAAATACTTTGTACTCGTATTTTTTGGCGTAAAATGTACAGTGTAAACACTAAAAAATAGAAGTTTCGACAAAAGGCAAAACTCTTCCATTTCCTGCATTACATATATATGTAAAAGGTTCTTTTTTTATTTTTGCTTGTTCTTTCCTCTTACAACCTTTTCTAATCCTAAATTATTTCCCTTTGCTATTTTCTGGACAAGTCGAGATGAGAAGATGAAGATGAAAAAGTAAATGCAACTCAAATAATTATTATAAATTCCAGATTCCAGATTTCAAGAATGGCCTAGTTTTTGGTTTTTGGAGAACTGTTAGTTTATAGTTTATGGCATGACGAATGACGAACGGCAATTCAAATTGGCAAATTCTAAAAGGTGGACAGTGGACATTGTTTTTTGGATTGAGGTTAAAAAAATGTGTGTAAATAAAAAACCTGGAGCCACTCATTTGGATGTTGAATTGTGTTGGTGGTGCCTTCATAAAGATAGGTTTTCTTCTGTTGCTTCAACACGGTTTGGAGTTGGGTGCAGAGAGGTTTGTGATTCTTCCAGTCCTGTTTCTGGTGGAGTTGTGAACAATATCTCAGCATTTTACATCCTCCACATAAGCTCAATTGAATTCCTAGTGCACAATCGAGACAATTGTCAATAGTCTGAATTCTGAATAAATTATAACTCAAAACTCTAGTAAATATCATGCATGAAAAAAATGGAAAAATGGGAATGTACATATTACATATAGTAGGAGTGAGACAGTAGACAGTAGCACATACTTTTTTGCACTGTTTATTTATGTGTGTGTACCTTTTGTGGAATCCTCCGCCTGTTTGCATACATGACACACAGAGGCAACATACACAACCCGTGCTGTCGCACTCTTTGAACTTATTTTTGAATTTTGGAAGCAACATATTTTTACCTCATCACATTTCACAGGATTTACGACACTGTTATCCTTTTCGGCTATACAAATATCTTTTACTTTTAAAGTGGTAGTATTTTTTTCTTCACTGAGCTTTGTATTTGAATTCGGATTCTGATTTGAGTCTGGGGGAATTTCACTAGAGGATGAATTTTCCTGCACATTTTCCTTGTCTTTTTCTATATCCAGGTTCTCCTTTTCCTGTTGGCTTTCCACATTTGTGTTATTAATCTTATTTGTATTGTTGCTGTTGCTGCTCTTCTTCTTTTGTTTCTGACGCGTCATGTTCTATTTGTTTTTTGTATTTTGTACTTTGTATCACAATTCAGTGGGTTTTCCTGCTGAAAATGGTAAAATTATGTAAAATTTCAGGAAACTTTCACATGTAAATGGGACTTTTGATTCCGGTTTCCGATTTCCAGTTTTCAATGATATTGTAAAAACAGCTTTATTAACCGTCTCTCAGCTTTTGCAGTTTACAGTTTACTCAAACGGAATTCTGAGAAGCAAAGAAAGTTGCTAATGGACGAGATGAATTTGAAATGGGAAATCAAAGTGAATTGAACATTAAATGTTGAATGGTGTTTTGTGTTTTGTTGTCGGTCTTTTCTTGTGGTCTACAGCCTACAGTTCACAGTCTAGACTGTTTTCTGTAGGTGGATGTTGTGTGTTGTGTGTTGTAAGTTGTACATGTGTAATGGAGCTTGCTTATTTAGCATAACAAACGAGAGCGAGAGACGAGAGAAAGAGGAAACAACAAAAGGGAGAGTGAGAGTTGAAGAGTGAGATGCCGGGTTTTCTCTCTCAGTTTCTTCATCTGCTATAAAAACTCTTTGCTCTGTATTTTTTGCCTTCATGTGTCTTTATAAATTTAACGTGCATATAATCATAATAATATATATGTATTGTGTGTAGAATATATAAAATAGAATATAAAATGTACAATGTGTAGATGCTCGTAGGTGCAGTACATAAAAACATAGAAAATACAAAGTATATGCAGATACTTATAAATACATAATACATGTACATGAGATGAAGATGAGAGAACTCTGTGACTAATAATAATAATAGTCATGATAATGATAATGATTTAGCTCAAAAGATCCCTGGTTTTTTCAATCCTGTACATTTTGTCTTCTGTACTCTGTATTCTGGTTCGTTAGGCGCTCATGTATCTTTTCTCTTGACTCTTCTTTTTTCTTGTGTAGGTTCATGTGTTCAAGTTGTTGTGTCTCAGTCTTGTGTCTTGTGTCTACCGATTGCAGATTATACATATCACCGCTCCGTACAACTCGTACTCTTTTTCATTCATTGGCTTTTGCCTTTTGGCTTTTGCGTTCCAGTTTCTGCCGTTCTTTTCTTCTTTTCGCTGTGGACCAAAATAGAATATAATTTTTACGTTTACGTTTTTACTTTTTTTTCCTAGGAAAAGATGAAACATAATAATAAAAAAACTATGTACAAAGTACAAGCTACAAAAACTACAGCAGAGAGCAGAGACACTCTTCTTTTTATTAATTTCATTAGACTTTTTCGCCAAGAACGAGGATGATGTATCACGTTCATTTTAACATTTTACAGTTGCTGCTCATTTTGCTCGTTTATTAGAATACCCGCTGATAACTTATGCCTGGTGCTTTTAGCTTTTAGCTTGAAGCTGCTTCTCTCATATTGACATAATCAAAAATCAAACTGCTTGATTAGTCGTTGTCGTTGGCTCATATTTGTGGTGTTTGGAACAACTGTTTCAAATTGTACGCATAGAATGATGATGATGAAGACTGCAGTACAATTACGAATATGAAAAAGAAATAATACGTAGTACACTAGAAATGCTAGAATCTAGAATCTCGAATCTATAGTATGACAAGGAAAGGGTAATAAAGTCTCTTCATGTACATAATATATTTCCATTCTTTTTGGCACAATCTCCTGCTCATTGACTTTTTTCTTCCACTTTTTCTTCAATTGACAAGAGACAAGAGCCAACAGACAAAAGTCAAGAGTCAATACTAAATACTAAATAAAAGGAGCTAAAAAGTTATAAAAAACATCCAAAGTTTACAATTTTATCTCGATTTAAAAGAGTTTCATTAATTTAGATTTTAGATCAGAAGAAATTACAGTTGTACAGAAAATAACAGAAATTCTGCTCATAGGTCATAATGAAGCATCTTAGTTCTTAGTTAATTTGTGAAGGAGCATTAACTTTCCTAAATGGTAAAACTACATCCATCTATTTAAGAAACTGAAGACGAAGACTGAATACTGAATGATGATAAAAACTAAAAACGTTACAAGTTACAACTTAGAAAAATACCGTCAAGTTTCAGTTGGTGAAAGAAAAGTAAGCTTTTATAGTTTAGAGTTTCGTGAATGAATCTAACATAAAAGTTCGTTCTCGTTTGACGGTAGATGTAGATCACATGGGTAGGGGCACGATTTTCATACGAGAGACATAAAAAATATTATTCCACAACATACAACACAAAACACATGGTGAATTTATGTGGTGAATACATACAACGGAATAATAATAATAATATTATAGCTCCACTGTTTAGTATTTTGTAGACATAATAATAATATTATGTGATAAATTGTGAGTATTAGCAAATTTATAGGAAAAGTTGTCATTGGGAAATAAACATTCAAAACTAAGATTTGAGAGTAATATTGCTCAGTGATTCTCCTAATCATTTGGATTATGCAATTAGTTAGTTGAAGTAGTTGGAGTAAAGTGTCAATTCCAATTTTCAATGTTGAAGTTCAAGTTCAAGGAAAATGATAAAACTTTTTAGACTAGATGTGAAGTTGAGAGGGTCATTTTCATCTTGTCAAAGTCGATCAAGATCAAGATTCATCAGCAAAAGTAAAACAGGAGCCGTAAGCAACAGTCAAATAATTTGTAACACTAGTCAACACAACAACAATAATAATTTTTTAAAACCTTTGAATTCCAAGTCACAACTTGAGTTGTACAACTTACAGAAGTTCTCTACATTTTTTGTACACAAGGAAAATTATCCATCAGATTGTCAAAGAAAAATTAAGACAAGAATGTCGACTTTGACGTCAGCTTCAAATTTGAATTTGACTAGTGCCAAAATACTGGAGGAGCAAAATGAACTTGCTCGACAAATTTTCAAAGCTGCTGTGAACAGTGTCTTGCCCGTTGATATAATCCGATCAAAACTTGTACTGAGTCAAGATGGACAACTTTTGTCCATCGATAACAAAGAGATGATTAATTTGACTCAGTTTCAAAATATCTATGTTGTCGGTGAGAATTATTATTATTATTCGTTTAATCAATTTTCTACTTTTAATAATAATTATTATTATTATTATTATTTTTCTTAGATTTTTCTTTGATTCTTGACCTTTGATTTTGATTTGTGTCATTTCATCAGGTTTTGGGAAAGCAGTACTTGAGATGGCTGAGGAAACAGTTAAAATTCTTGGACCTCGTGTTACTGATTGTATAATCAGTGTTCCAGAGGGAACTCGAAGGGAAAATAATCCAAAAATTCGTAAGCATAATAATAAAAATACTATTTTTTTTACTACACTTTAAATTACTTTATAATTTTTTTTCATTATTTCTAATAATAATATTTTATTTTACTTCATTTAATTTCAGGAACTTACAGAGGAGCAAAAAATAACATCCCAGATGAAAATGCTCTAGCAGCTGCCTTTAAAATACTGGAACTGGTAAAATCCTGCACACCAGAGGATTTACTACTCGTCCTCATTTCCGGTGGGGGCTCAGCTCTCCTCCCGATGCCAAAGCCGCCGATTACCCTCCAAGAAAAATCCAGTATAATTAGACAACTGTCAAAAGCGGGTGCCTCAATCGACGAACTAAATACTCTGCGGAAAAAACTGTCCCTCCTCAAAGGTGGTGGCCTTGTTCAGTTGTGTAAGGCAAAAAGAGTCATTTCTTTAATTCTGTCCGATGTTCTTGGAGATCCTCTGTCTTTGATTGCTTCCGGTCCAACTGTCACATGTCAAAATGATGATGATGATGATTTAAATGCTCGGAATATTCTATTAAAATACATACCAAATTTACACGACGTACCTCAATCCATTCTTACAGTTTTAAATGAAGCCGAAAAACAGAAACAGAAACAACAAAAGAATTTTCAAAGCTTTTCAAATTGTGGTAATTTCATCATTGGAAATAATCAAGTGGCTTTAGATGCAGCTTTAGCTATCACACCATCTCAATACACCCCATGCATCCTCACCCGTTTTCTAAGGGGGGAGGCAAAAGTCGTCGGTGAAAAATTAACTAGTTTGGCTAATTTCGTAGGCAGAGTTTTGAATTCTGATGAAAATGAGGAAAGGCTGAAGATCTCACATTTTCAAGATTTTGTCACTTCCCTTTGGCGTAATACTAAATTAAAACTGGATGAGGATTTCTGTATAGATTTAAATGGTGCAAATCATCTTTATAATACAATTATAAGAGTAAAAAACCAAGGACGAGGAAATGGAAAATTGTGCCTACTTCTTGGCGGAGAAACTACAGTGACTGTCAAAGGAGTGGGAGTGGGAGGACGAAATCAAGAGTTGGCTCTAAGTGCTGCCATAAAATTAAATCAAATTCAACAACAATCGTCATCATTATCTTCATTTGTCACTATTTTAAGTGCAGGAACGGATGGATATGACGGCCCTTGTTTAGCCGCTGGAGCTGTAGTCAATTCCAGCACGATTGTGGATGCTCAGAGTCAACAATGTGATCCAAATCTCTTTCTCAATGATAATGATTCCTACCATTTTTTCCAAGGGGTTTCAAACGGACGTTATCACGTTGTCACTGGATTGACCGGAACGAATGTGATGGATATTATTATTATTCTCATACAGAGTCAAAGTGGAATCTCACAAAACAAGTCTCCTCTTACCAAATCAAAAGTTTCAATGAGCTCAAGACTTTAAAAGTTTGTACAAAATGTAAACACGTCAGAAATCAGACATCAGAATATTATTTTCACATCGCCCATCGCTCGTTGTATTTAAATATTATGCAACTTTTAAAAGATATTGCATAATCATTGTAATAATAAATGTAAATCGTAATAATAATAATAATTAATTATCATGTTGTAGTTTAAACGCATAGCGCAAAAATATATTTTTATAAATAATAAAAACATGAATGAATTAATAAAGAGGATAAAGTTTCAAATGATAAATGTTAATGGTTAAAGGTCAAAAAATTAATTGAATGACCAAATAATAATTACTAATGTCATTAAGATAAAGTTACTTTTTCTGGCATTAACTACGCATGAACCATGAACGATGAACGACCCACTTTTAAATACACATTTCATGTGCAAAAAATAAATATAAATATCATCGGCATACTTTTTACTTATTTATTTATCAAAGTGAAGAGTAATCAGGATATTTCTTATTTTGCTTTTTTATTCTTCTGCACTCTTTTCCCCTGGATTTTGCAGGAAAGTCCAAGTGTAAAATAGTGTAAAAGTGATGGAGAAAAGTTTTCCAGTGATTGTAGTTCACGGTGGAGCTTGGGCAGTACCAGATCATCTCGTTTCTTCCAGTCTTTCTGGTGTTCAGGAAGCAGCTCGAGCTGGATGGCGAGTTCTGGAGTCGGGTGGAAGTTCTTTGGATGCAGTGGAAGCAGCTGTGACGGTCCTGGAGGATGATCCAGCTTTTGATGCTGGAGCTGGATCTGTCTTGACATCAGCTGAGACGATTGAGATGGACAGTATAATTATGGAGGGGACTCTGATGAAATTTGGAGCCATCTCGTGTGTCTCAAACATTAAAAATCCAATTAAATTGGCGAGACTCGTCCTGGAAAAAACTGACCACACGATGCTGGTTGGCAAAGGAGCGAATGACTTTGCAAGTGAAATTGGTGTAGAAAAAATTCCAGAGTCTGATTTAATCACCCCTGAAGCCAGAGCCGAGTTTCAAAAATTCAAAAATTTTAATAAAAGTGTCATGTCCAATTTTTCGGAGCGTGGGCATGGACATGATACGGTTGGTTGTGTAGCGTTGGATTCTTCCAGCTCCTTTGCTTGTGGTACATCCACAGGCGGGATAACGGGGAAAAGACCGGGGCGAGTGGGCGATTCTCCAATTGTGGGTTGTGGTGGCTATGCGGAGGATGGATCTGGGGCTGTTTCATGTACGGGGCATGGCGAATCCATAAGTAGGGTTTGTCTCGCTCGTCGAATCCTTGAAAATTGTGAACAAGGTAATTATTATATTAATTTTTGGGGGGGGG
>JABASP010001187.1:0-33065 GCA_019776565.1 Sminthurinus signatus | reverse complement strand
TTCTGCATAAAAAACCGACTAAAACCCGGATTTCGGAGTGTTGCGGGAGTCGGAGAGTAAACAAAAATACATACAGCACTGATTGCTAGTATTATTGTGTCAATGGAAAAAACCGCATGTGATTTGGTCAATCCGTTCGGCTGGAACTGTGAAAAGAACAGACGGACGGACGGACAGACGGACAGACGGACAGACAACATGATAGAATAAGGGGAGCTCGCTTCGCTCGCTCCCTAATAATAGTAAATTTTTTATTATTTTGTATTCAAAAAGTGAAAATAATGTTTTTCTGGAATTCGTAGTATTTATCAGTTTTTACAGCTTTTTATAAGTATATCATATTTTTATATGATAACTTTGACTGACAAGAGAAAGAGTAAAGTTAACGCAAAGAGTGCAGACTGTTAATGCCTCGACAGTTTTCCAAATTAGTACAAAGGAATCAGTAAATCAGTGTAGAATCAGTAATATCCAATACAACTATTCCATCCCGTACATAAATGGGTAATATTTGTCACATATTTAATAGATTTGATTATATGCATGACAGATGAGAAGAAACTAAAGGGAGTGGGTGAGAGTGGAGTGTGGAGTGTATATTTGTAAAACATGCAAAAGTCCTATCTGTAATCTGTATACATATTTAATTGCTTTGAACCCCCGAGTTGGGAAATGGTTAAATCCTATTTTATTCTATTTGCACAGACAATGCAGTGGTAGTGCAATGTGAGTTGTAATGGATTGTTTTCACTTTAAATTTCATCATTCACTCGTTTCTATTTTGTATCTACTTTGCCTAGCTTTGCTTTACTTTGTTCTTTGTTCTTTGTGCTTTGTCGTTTGTCGTCCTCGTCCTTTTCATCGTTTATTCCTGGCTCCTGGTTCAGTGTTTTAAAGCAACGAGTCATTTGAGTGTTTAGTGTTGAGAGTTGAGTTGATACTCCATTTCACTTCTCTACACTCTACACTTTTGACAATTTGACAAAGAAACAATATTATGATTACAAGGACCGGTGAACTATTATTCAAAGTGGGCAGAGTGAGTGAATGAGTACACAAAATATAAAAAGAGTCATTCAGTTTTCAGTTCTTGTATACGAATACGATTGGATAGTAGTAAAATAATGGGAAGAGTATCTGTATAATAATACTTTTGTGTATCCTTTTATCAGCTTGTAGTTTTGGGTTTTTGGTGTATTCTGTATTCGGTATTCGGATTCTTTTATCTATATACTTTAACTCTTTCTCTTTTTACTCGTACTCGTACTTATTACTTATGTATGTATCATCCTGCCTGTCATTTGACATTCTTCTTTTGAATGACTGAATGACTGATTGTGAGACTTGGATGATTTTGGTTGATTTAATGGAAACATACATGTAAAATTTAGGGTATAAAACACAAAATATACAACATATGTACAATGTACAGTTTTTTAGTCCCTCTCTTTCCCTCTGCTCTACAAAGGGAAAGAGATGCATTTATCAAGGGATTAGACAGATAAATAAATAGATAGATAGATAGATATGGGAAGAGAAAGAGAAAGAGAGAATGGAATGGGAAAAGAGAATAAATAGAACATTTCTCTTTGATGTCTCACAAAACACAAAGTTTCAGGTTGTTCCGAGTTCCGAATAATTAGTAACTGACTCACTGACTCTCTCTCTCTGTTTCTTTCTCTTTTCTCCTCATTCTCTTTCACTCTTGAGAATGACAAACGACTGGATGACTGACTGACTAGAAGGATGGCTGAATGAATGCATACAGCAACTCTCTGTTTGTTCAACAATAAAACATCAAAAATGTCCAGAGAAAAAGAGATTCAGTTTTTTGATCTCATTTTGTGTACTTTCTCTTCCTATTGTTTGCGCACCTAATGCATCTCTTTTTCTTCTTCTTCTACTTCTTTTTCTTCTTGTTCTCTTCAATTCTTTATTTTTTCCTTTTTTTCCTCATCCATCCCCTGAAATTTTACCTACACATCATCATATATCATATCACATGTGTGTTTGGTACATTGTACCATTTATGCAAAAGAGGAGGACACAAGACACAAGTCATGAATACATTTATTTTGTATCAACTCAATCATGGGATTCTATTTGTCTGTCTGGTTGTCTCTTCTTTTTCTTCTTCTTCTTCTTCTTCTTCTTCTCGTTGTCGTTGTCCTTGTTGTTCTGATTTTGATGCGGATTCATGTTTTTTGCTACTTGTTTCCTTTTCTACACTGCAAAAAACTCGGCAGTTAATCTGCCGTTTGAATTTTGAATTCAATATAAAAAATAGAAAGTGGAAAGGCGCATTCAGTCACTTATAAATTTAACAGTGCTTTCAATGTCTGTAAAACGTCTTTTAGATGGTAGATAAAGGGTCTCTCGAAGGAAAAGGAGGACGGGGAAAATAGGGAAATTCACTTGGATGTCATCAAACGCTAAATTTTGGATGTGATTCTAAATTCTAAATTCTAAACGAGTTTGATTTCATGTCATATTCGACATTCCCTGTAACTTTTGCCTTTTGCTATTTTCTCTGTACTTTCTTTCTTTCTTCTTTTGCTTTCAACTTTTAAATTTTTGAAAAAGATAAAAAGATGTTTCAAGTTTTAACATGCTTGTTTAGTTGTAATTCCAAGAGTCTGGAGTTTATTTTTTAATGGATGTTTTACTTGATTCTCTTGATTTCCTTTGTACTAATGCAATTTTTTCGAAATGAGTATAATGGAAAAAAGAGTACCATTTATTATGCACCTATATACTTCCCAGTTACAGTTAAAAGATTATAGGTAGTTTTTTTGCAACTAAAAGTATGATGTATGATATTTTGCAAAATTTCCTGAATTTGAATTTCCTAGCTCCAAATTTCAAATGAAAAGTATAATAAATTTTATATTTACATGAAACATTAAGCTTTTTCATCATGAAAATATATAAATCAGTTGAGAATTTGCATTAGCCTGGATTCTGGCAAAAAGTGGAGGAGTCTGGAATCTGGAATCTTATGGAGTAAATACAAGCATCTGTTTAAATTTTTGCATAACATGATTTTTGACTTTAAACTTAAAGTTTCAAAATGTATCCAATTCTAAATACGTATAAAATTTAGGTGAAATTTTCAAGTTTTCGCGTTTCTTTTCTTTTGATTTCTCATTTTCCTTCTTTTCCAAGAAAACAGAAGACAGAGAAAAAGGATTGGAAATTGAAAATGTTGAGAGTTGAGAATTGAGAGTTGAGAAATATGAGAAAATGGCATTTGTCCAAGAACCAAGAAAACATTGTGGTGATACCTAATTGAAATTACACATTTCCTGTTCCCAAACCATAGCAAACGGAGCAAAAGAAAAAGCCACGGTGAGTACAAGTACGAATAAGAACACAAGAGTGAGACAGTTTATTTTATTTTCAAAGAATAGTACAGTTTCATTCTCCCATCTCTCTCACTTTTCTTTCTTTGGTTTGGTTTGGTTTAGTTTAGTTTCGTTTGCATAAAAATAAAAAGGAGGCGAAACAGCGACAGCGAGAAAGAGAGCGAGAGATGAAATACAGTGTGGATTGTAGATGGTGAAAAATAAAATAGACACAAGTTCTCTGACTCTACATGACTCTTTTTCTCCCACTTTTTTGTTCTGCGTATCTAGATTCTTGATTCTAGAGACTCTTATATTTTTTTCATTCTCTTCATTTTGTGTAGAAAAATATCTGTGTGTGTGTTTGTGAGTTGTGAGTTTTAAGAGTGGAGTGCTGTGTATTCTTGTTCTATTCTCCATTCACCATTCTCTTTTCTCTATTCTGTGTTTTAGCTTTTTGTCTGTGTCTTGTGTCTTATATCAATAGAATGGCCTACGTTTACATGACATGAACACGACACGCAACTATATATTATATCATCCCAGAAATACAGAAATACAGATATGCACACTTTCCTCTTCTGACAAAAGTCGTTTTGTTTCTTTTTCCAAGTCTACGTCTATACTTTTATACTTTTATACTTTTTACGCTGTATTATTATATATTTTACTTGGCTGCGGGTAGAATTGCAAAAGTGGATGAGAAAGGAAAAGAGAACAGTGTAAGTTGTAAGTGTGTGTGTGTGAGCCTGCGATTGTTTATGGAAGTTTACACAAGAATTTTTTACCTATTAATTTCTTACGCTCATACCTCACACAAGAGTACAAGTACATTTTTTAAACTTTACAATTTAGCTCAGTCAACTTTTGTTGTTGTTTCAGCATTTTTACGTGGCTTCAGGATCTACAATCTACAATTCACATGGTGAATATTTGTTATTTGTCTCTCGAGGAAATTTGATGAATGTCAAGTATTGTCGTTGTCGTTTTCGTTTTCCTTGTCGTTGGAAGAAGGAGTTAAAATGATAAAGATGTGAGTTACAAGAAAAAGAATGAGAGAGGAAAAAACGGAGAGAGAAAGATTCTCGTTAAAAATTATGAGAGATGGGTAATATAACAACCATCAGCACTTCCTGTGTGCGGTCGTTTTAGCTACTTTTTTTGCCTCTTCATATCTTGAATTGTGAACGTGCAGCGTGCAGCGTGTACTTTTGGCTGTGCGTTCAAAGCTCGACGCTCGACGCTTGACGCTTGACACTCCAAGCTTGAGACTCTGACTGAATTACAACCATAATTGACGACAGTATCAATGGTACAAGATTAGAGATTATCATATGTAAAATTTAAATCTGGCTCCAATAGCATATCACATCCAACATCCTTCTAGTTCTATAGCACGCTTCTCTAGGCTTTGTTCTCAATTGTTCACCTAGTCCGTTTTAGACCTTCTCAGTTCTTCATTAAAGTTAAAGTTACAATTTTGTACTGTATTATTGATTATTGATTAACTGTTGTAAATTGTAACGCAAGTGTAAACAATGGTTACAAGCTGCAAGTATTTTAATGGTAGGAGTCGTTATTAAGTATCCTTGAAGGAAGTGCATAAAAAGAGTACAATGAAATAAGTTCCATAATCCATAATTCTATCATATCCTCAAGAATACAATGGACAATTGGCGAAAGGAAACGCAAAAAAAAGCGTTTTGTGTTTCCTATGATTCTTTGTTTTATGGATTTATGACTAATTGTAAACCTAGATTTAAGTACATTAGGAAATCTATAAGTATCAGTTTATTACTAGATTCAGGTATAAATAGAGCTATCTTATTTGAACCATTCCTGATTTGGAAAAAATACACTCCACATTGGCTACTAAAGACACCCAGTTCTACACTGTGCATTTACTATAACCTCACACACACACAACAATTTTACTAAATTTTTCTAGCACTCTAAACTTCTCGTGTATGTTAATCTTACTATACAAAAACAAATTTTGTACAAAAAGTGTTTAGATTGTATTCGATATTTGAAATAATGTGTGTGCCTCATACTACATCAACAAATAAATAAAAAGTATACAAACATTTTCATTTTTCATCCGTTTACATTTTTCATAGGGACACACTGGATTTAAAATGGAGTAATTTATTACATTTTTGAAAAAGTTATGTATAGTTAATGTCCTTTTGTAGCTTTTCCAACAGAAAAAGAGAACGAATTATACTAGAATAAAATATGAAGATGGCTGAATTTTGAATTGCGGTATCTTTTGGTAATTTGGCCAAAAAGTGCCGCAAATTCTGTTTACTACCTTTTTAGACAAAAATCCAAGTTTTTTCGTACTTAAGCCTTAATATATCAGTTCTCAGTTCAAATTAAAATAATAAATAAATCGAGTTACAGTACAGTTTATTATTACAACAAGCTACAAGTATCTGTGCAAGTGCAAGGGAATGAAACTTGAGAGAAACTTGGTGATAATTACCTCCTCCTTCCGTTTACCTTTCCTAGAATAAATAATAAATAAAAACATGTTCACAGCAAAAAACTAAGAAATGACAGGTACTAATTTGTATATCAAAGTGAACTGGAAACTGCCTGGAATAAAATTTCCACATAAAAAATAGAGAATAGTAAAATTGACAATAGTTTGTTTTTCTTGTACGTTTTGTTTGTTGTCGATTCTCGATGCTGGATGTACATATGAAAATTTGGGTACCTACATTTTGGATAAAAAACAAGGTTCATTGTTCACTGTTATTGTTATTTCAAGTTTCAAGGCAATCTCAAAGTTTCATCACGAAGAATCTAAAATCTCTTTTCTTCTATTTTTTTGATCTTGATATTGTCTGAGGTAACGGAATAGGATTCAAAATACAGTGTACAAAACATACAGACTTCCCAATTACAATGAAGATGGAGTTTCTTATTTCTTATCCCCATAAAAATGAAATTTAAAACCGAGGGCATTCAAATGAGAGGATCTCTTTTCCCTTTCTCCGAGTTTAGAGTTTGGAGTTTGGAAGCATGATGATGCCCATGTTGATAACAGTGATAACAGTCTCATTGGACGCTGTTCATTTCATAAATTCATACCTAAATTTACTTTTATGCTTGTAAAAAAGGGCAGAGAAAAGGTATAGAACTATAGAGCATTGAACAACTGCACATTTCATATTTTAATGGAGTAATAAAATAAAAAGGAAGGAAATTATTGGAAATGTGGGCGTTAGATCATGATGATAATGATGATGATTTGGAAGTGCGATAAATTGGAATTGGAAACCCTTCAGATGAAACACATCAACCCCAGTCCAAATCCCAGCTCAAATCCAAATCCAAACTCGAATGAATGACAATGACAATAGAAAATTGTACTCGTAAAAGGATTTTTCCCTCATACGTCATACGTCTTTGTTATACACCTACAAATTTTAAAAGAGAATCCTTAAAAGAGATGCAAAGACACTGACTCACACCCAAAAAAATCCTTTCACAGCTCATTCATCAATAGTGTAGACTGTACAACTTTTTTATCATTCTTCTTATTCTTATTATCATTATTATTCATATTTAGTTTCATTATTCAACTTCTTAAACATGAACAATATGAACATGTTTGTTGTCTGGTTTGGTTTGGTCTGGTCTGTTCAGAATGAAATTAAACAGCTTGATTTAAATAATACACGTAAAAGTCCCAGTTTTGTAAACACTTATTTATTTTTACTTTCAACATGAATCTAAATCTCGATTTGTTCTCAAAATTATCCGTTTGAAATCAAAAAGAATCTGGAGAATTTTTGCTTCATGTTGCAAAACTATGTTTTTGATTTCGGATTTTTGATAAAAAGTTGGCAAAGCATAGAAATAAGTATAATATTTTATGTGCAATGTACAATGTACAGGGTAGTTTTTGTGCGGTCGGGATTTGGGATTGATGTTGGAAGATTGAGAAAAAGCAGAAAGGAGAGGGGACGGAAAATGGCTAATATAGAGCAAACTCAACAAGAACAGGAACCGAGGCTGATGACAATAGATTTTTTACGCTTACATTCTACGTTTTAGGTGGAGGGTGAACTACAAAGAAAACAGAATGGAGAGGAGGAAAACTAAAAGGAGAGAGAAGCCCTTTTTCAGTTCCCAGTTTCCCATGTTCTTGTATTGTGTATTGTAGATACCTATAACTATAACCTGTTGGCTGTTGGCTGTTTAATGTTGCAGGCTTCTACTATTTTCATACAGCTTGAAGATTGTCACATCCACATGGATTCTAAATTCTAATCTCTTTGTTGAATACATGTGCACGTACATACTTGTGTGTTATGTACGAATTCAATCTACAGATATAAAAATATACTTATACTTGCGAAGCTTGCTCGGCGTTGTTCGTTGTTCCTATTAAAGAAAACAGAGGAAGAAAATTAGGAATAATTTTTCACTCCTTCATCTCATTATGATTGTGATTGTGATTGTGAAGCAGGAGAAGTAGAAGGATGAAATTAGTCGAGTAGTCGAGTCGAGAGGAGTTGAAAGAATGAGAAATGTCAGAATGTCAGAGCCCGCATGCTTCTTCTCCCTGCTTTTTCTCTGCCTTTATTTGTGTGTGTGTTTGTCAAATCATTTGACTCAAATGCAAGGCATAAATGACAGAGAGATCTTGTTGCTGTGACGTGACAATCACTTTGTCAAAATATAATACAGGCAGAGTGCGGATTGCTCCGACTCTGCTGATGATTCTGATGATTCTACTGTGACTATGATTTTGGCTCTGGGGGAGATTTTTCAACTCGTTTTTGTTCTTACGACCAATGTCATTTCTCATTGAACAAAGAACGGTGATTATCATTGTCATCACGATGACCCTTTTTTGTTTTATGCACAAGGAAAAATATTACGGATGCTTCCAGACGATGCAGAATAGTGGAATCGCGTTTTAAAAGCATGGTTATTACTTTTTACTCCAATTTTTTTATACAGGTACTTTTTATTGTGGATTTAATATGACACGAGTAGTTCTTTAGTATTTTTGTGTACCTTTTCCACTTCCAATTATCTACAAATATTGCAAGAGACAAGGGTGTACAAAAACCTGACTAGAGATGGCCGTAGCACAGTGCGTAAGTATAGGTAAAGACAGAGGCAAGAAAGAAAAGCCTCAGAGATCCACACTTTACACAAAGTATTTACTGTAAAGTCCGTCCGACAGTCGACCCTCTCTCTTTCTGTAAACTTCCCCCATCATCCCGATCAACATCAACATCACCATCAGATCAAATCCCATGAATTAATCATATGATTACTCACTTATTCCATTTTCAACCCTAAATAAATACACGTCCACATTTCAAAACCAACTTTCCCCTCTTCCCCTTCTTCTATAGTGTACAATGTACAATGTGTGTGTATATCTATTTTCTATATTTGTATGATATGTGCTATACCTACTTATCTATTTACTATTTACACCGTGTATCGTATCAGACTCACACTTTGTCGTATAAGAACACACGAGAGACGTGTAATTACAAATACATTGTACATGGGATTTTACATATGGCCAATTATGTGCCAAAATTAGTTCTTCATCTGTCAATCTCGCTCCTTCTAGAATTCTAGACGTCCTTTAAGCAACTTGTACAAATGAACAAAGGATTTACGCTTTTCTTTATTTTATGTACACTTTTACATTAGGATTTTGCAAAATAAATAAATCATCAAAATATAATTTATATTTCTAAATAGTTCAAAAGACATATTATTTTAAATACTTTTAATTAACTTTATCTAAAGCATTATATATGAAAGATCCTTTTCTATTCTAGTTTTGAATATAAAAAGGCTTTTTTTGAGCTAATTTAATGAAAAACAGGACAAGCTTTTGTAGCTTTTGTCCGTTTCATGTTGACTTTAGTATAGACGTACAAAGTACAAAGTCTGCTACATTGAAATTGGGAATAGGAATTTATATTTATTCAAGGACTTGAGAATTGAGAAGCCTCAGGACTTTTCTTGTGTGATTTGAGATTGAGATTTGTGATTAATCATTAGTGGGATTTTTGTATCCGTATTCGTATTCGTTTTCGGATTTGTATCAACTTTTACTCGATAGTTTTGGTTAGTTTTCTTTTAAATACGGATCCAACTTTTTCTTCTCTTTTATATAATGGATAATGGGCATTAAGAAAAGAGGTGGACATGGGACGTGATGGTTGTTGTGGTGTTTTGTTGTTGCTATTGAGACAGCTCTGTCTACAGTCTGCACCATCTCCATTGCTATTGTATCGGTCTTCACAAAGTTTTGGTTGAAACAGCCTCACTGTTCACTGTTCAATGTGAGAGATGGACCAAAGGAATTTCTCCTAAATACATTTTACATTTACATGATCACAAAAGTACCTCAAGAACTTGGAACAGACCGGTATAAGAAATGGAGAGAGAGAGAGAGAGAGAACAGTAGAAGGAAGGAAGTTGATTTTCTATTTTGTATTCCATGGCAAATAGCAAATAGCAAGAGACTTGAGTCTAGAGACTTGAGACACACATCATTGAAGATTTTGGAAACTAAAGACTGACTTGTGAGAGAACTTTCATCGGTGGACTTTCCTTCCACAGCCAACAGCCTTTCCTTTGTGCAGTACATTGGTACATTGTACAATGTACATAAAGTCGCTACCTAATTATCGGAAGCTCCTTTATCCACTGTTCTTTTGATAAACTTTAACTTTTGGTCCGAGCTCTTTCTTTCTTTCCTTCTTTCTTTCTTTCTTGCCTTCATTCCCTTTTCTCTTTTGTACAAGTTTACAAGTCTATTCTTTTGCTAGTCTATTTTCTATTTTCTAACTACGACTTGACTAAACTCAGCTCAGCTCAGCTCAACTCAACTCGGCTCCGTTTCTCCTTTCTTTTATCTACTTGTTCTTCTTTTTTCCTGGAAGAGAGAATCGTGCAAGTTTTCTTTCGGCTCTCAGCTCTCGACTCTCGACATGAGGATGTGGATACAGACACAGACACACGCCAAAGATCTAGTCAACACGCACACAATGTACAATGTACACTATTTAGTTTTAGTATTACTATTACTTTGTTCATGGAGGAATAAAAGAGGTAACAAGAAAACAAGAAAGAAAGAGTGGAGCGCACAATCACACACAACGAGTTCTCTGTTTCTGTGTCTCTGTTCTTCATGCTCTGCTGTATTTTTCCACCAACCAGAAGGCAGCAAACAGAAAACACAAGTAAGAAGAAAGAATAAGTCACAAGTCAGAAGAGTTCTCAATTCCATCCTAGTCTTTTATTTTATCCCATAGTCTAAAATAATGACTCAATCTTCGTCCGAGACTCAGTCTCAGGTTTTCCTGTAGACTGTAGACTGTTGAAATGTTTCATTTCTCCCATGGACAAAAAGTAAAAATAAAATGGGAAAAAAGTAGATAAAAATAAAGATAAAAGAAGGAAATGGAGTTTCATTCATCATTTTATCCTCCTTCTGATTTCTGGTCTCTAGTTTTTGGTTTCTGGCCATTCTCTTATTTTACTAATGTACCTGCAAAAATGCCGACTTTTACTTTTATCGTAGGTTGACTTTGTACTTTTTACTTTGTACTTTCTTCTTTGTAGAGAGAGATGAGTGGACTTTGTATGGACTTTGTACATTGTACATGAAATAATGAGTAAAGAGTAAAGAGAGATGATCGAAATATGGAATAAAAGAAGAAAGAAAGAAAAAAGGAACCTCGCAGGAAAATTAGCAAAACAAGTGAATAGAACTCTCATCCATGTTTCTCGGTAGGTACACACTTTATCATTATCATCGTCATCATCATGTTGAAATGGACAAATGAAAGTGCAGATGACCGGATGGAAAAAAGAGAGCATCTATCCGAGATTTGAGAAAATGACCATAGAAAACATTTGTGTGAAAGCATTGCCGTTTCTTTGCGTGCTTTGCCCATTGCACTTCTTTTCCCTACATTCTTACAGAATTTTTCTTCTTTATCTCGTTCTTTGATCTATTCATAGCTCATAACTCATACTGAAATGTCAATACTCAATGCTCAATGCTCGATATACTATGGCTTTTGTACAACACCAAAGTAAAGCAAAGCAAAGTAAAGTAATTTCAATATGGATTGAGAACAGAGAATATCTTCAACACACAGCGTACAAAGTACAAAGCACGAAGCGGAGGAGGAAAGAATAAGTAAATAAGTAATAAGTTGGAAATATCAGACAGTGAAAAGATTATGCGTTACAAAAACAGATAAAAGATGAAAACCGATGTACAAAGAAATATTTTATCTTCTCTCATGCTCTGCCTTGTGTCTTCTGCCTCTTTTCTGCTACATAACTTCTGTCTTTTTCCTTTTGGTTTTGTGCATCTTTGTGAATCACTCTTTTGTGTATTTTGTATTTGTAACATGTAACACGTAACTTGTAATGGGAATGAAGAATGGGGAATGAGGAATGAGAATTTGTGTGTAGAGGTTTTATTATTATTATTATTATCTCTGTAGCTGCTGGCTGGCTGGCAAAGACTAAAGTTTGTAGACAAAAATAAAGTATAAATTCCGAATTCAGGATTCAGAGTGATGACAGAAAAGCATTCACTTTGATGAAAATACAAATAAATTTTATCCAGAATCCACAGAATTCATACTCATAAACAGTCCCATTTTCTTTTGATACTCGTGCCAAAAAAGTTTTTTAATAATATAACATATTTTCTGTTTCTTTTTTCATTCTCATTTTTTCTTTTAGTTTTGTTTTCTAATCCTACATTTTCTTTCTTTGTTTTTAGCTCAAGAAAATAAATAGTTTGGTAAATGTACAAAACTGCAAAGTGTATTTCATAAGATGATTTAATGTATTTTGGAAATAAAATAAAATAAAAATAAATTTGATTTCTTTGACTCTTTCCATTCTTGACAATTGTTTATCCTTTGTTCTTTACTTCTTTCTACTTTCATACCTTCATTCATTCATCGGAATCTTCTCGGCAGGGATTGAGCAAAGTGTCTTTTGAATACCGAACATAAAATAAAAAGCTATGTAACCGCGGTGCAATGCACATCATTCATTGTACATTGTACATGCAGAATAACAGAGAATAATACATGAGAGTTCACAGGTAGGGAAAAGGGGATGAGGAATTTTCCTTTGGTGTGCTACTGGCACTGGTTCTGGTGCGGTATGGTGTTTGGTTGAATGACTAAAGGAATTTCCTCTGTACATTAAACATTAAAAGCATTAGACAGACAGCATAGCGCCAACTATTTAATTCTCCTCTCTTGTCTTTTTCTTCTTCTTCTTCTTTGTAAACTTACTCATACACACAAATTTACATGCACATGTCTACTGGATTAAAATTAATGAATTATGTAGGTACAAACAGAAGGAAGCGGATTTTTCATTCATTTCCAATTCATATTGTTCCTATAGTAAAGATATGAAATGCATAGTGTGTGTACATTGTGTGTAGACTACACAATTATATTATGATTCAATCAATGGAGTCGGGAGACAAAAGGGAAATATTTCACATTTTTTTTATTTTGAATATGGACAAAATTGTCTCTATTAATCAAATCTACAGTCTTCAGATATAACTTGAATATACGTATATTATGTATAACCAGAGGGAATGCACATGCACAATAGATGATAACAATAATGAGGATTATAAAAGGTGGTTTGTTCTTTCTTCCTTCTTTTGTCCCGGCTGAATTTGGCTTTGGCTTTGATTTTGACTTTGACTTTGGCCCATACAAAAATAAATTAGAGAAAGAGAGAAAAAGAAAGAATGTTCTGACTTCTGGGAAATTTTTGAGGATGATTGTTTATTTGGTCTTTTTCTTCTTCTTTTGATTTTGATTTGGGACTTGGAATTCGGAATTCGGAGTTTGGATTTGGATTTGTGTCATCATCATTATGATCATTGTGAGATAGAACAAGAGAAAGAACAAGAACAAGAAGAGCCAGCATGTATTTGTACTGGTATTTGAGACAAGAGAGTGGAGAAGCGTAGAACAGTGGAAATTGAGTGAGTGTGGGGTGTATGTTGAATGTATGGAGGGGGAGGAGAGGGGAGGGGAGGAAGATGGGCGGAGGTAATAATGAGTGAGTGAGTTTTGTGGAGGGTTTACACCAAGCCAAAGCCAAGCCAAACCAAGCCAAACCAAAGACAAGTCATCAGCAGTTCAGTAGTACAATGCATTGGAATTAGATGGGAACAATACATGCTTGATTTCTGCCAACCTCATTACTGCCTCTTTTGTTCATATTTTATCCCCATTTTGTCTACCATTCTCTCTTTCTCTTTCTCTCTCTTTCTTTCTTTCTTTCTTTCTTTCTTCTTTTAGCTATTCTCTATTCTCTATTCTATCATGATTCTTTGTGCAAAATCAAAGGCATACAACTTGAACTCTCTCTATTTTAGTACATCTTCTTTCTTCCTTTCTTTTCTCTTTTCTCATACCATCTCTTTATCTTTTTCCTACTCTGTTTTCTTTCTGACATCTTTCTCTTTCTATTTGTCTCTAGTCCGTCAGTTGTACAGTGTACTGTCTATGATTATGACGGTGATGGTGATCCTTGACTATATATTATATTATACACGATATAATATTATAGGTATAAATCGTAGCCTTACTTTAGGATCTAGACTCTAGTATCTAAAATCTAGAATATTCTCGTCCTTTGTATATTATTTGATATACAGATTCTCTGTTCTCCGAATGAACAACGGAGTTTGGAGTTGAGATGAATTGAGTTTTGTTGTGTTTTGTTTTATACAGAGTTTCGACAGTAGACAGTAAACAGTAGGCTGTGGACGGTTCATAGAATCAGAATCCGATTAGACGTTTGATTCAATCCCTGTTTTCTCCATTTCATTTTCTTTTATTTGGCATTTGACATTTGACAGTGACCTCTCTTTGGTTGCCGGTGTTGGGAATTACCGTAGCAGTAAATAATATCAAGGAAAAGTTTCTATGTAGCTGTGTTAGTATGTGGACTGTTCTTGATTCAATCAAATTGTAAATTGAATTTTATGACCTTATTTCCCTTTTTTTTCTTATCCGGTTTTATACTTTTGCAAAAAGTTCATTTCTATTCTGTTATTGTTTTTCATTCATTCAAGAGCTTTAATTTTTAAAATTTGGTAGCATGATTTAATTTTGTCTTACTTATGATAAATAAAAAATGGTAATTGGGGTGTTCCAAATTCAAAGCATTTTTTTTGTTATTCTTTCCTGAAAAAGTATTTTACATATGAAAATTTTTCTAATTTCCACCTTTCCGTCTACTTTTACATGAGCAGCTAAAAAATAATATTGTAAAATAGAATAACTTGCATATGAATAATTAATATAGAAGAAATAGTTGAAGATACCTTTTGTGTTGTATTTAGTATTTATTATGTACTATTATTCGTGTTATTATTATTATTATGAGCTTTAAAAAGGCGTCTTTTATGTATTTTATTATGTGTTTTCACCTCTCTTTTATTCTTCTCAACTCTTGATTTTCAACCTTGAGCTCTGAATCAAAGTGTGGACAAAACAACTAATTAGCTCTGTTCAACGAGAAAGAAGAAATGAGAAATGAGACGGAACGATATAGTTGGAAATCTGGTTGTTTCCCTGTTAATTCCAAACATCGCAACTCTATTGACTATTGACTGTACAGAATTCGTATGGTCTACATTCTACATTCTGGATTCTGAATTCTGGAGTCTGCATAAATAATTACAAGCTGGGATTGACTGACTCACTTTTTCTTTGTACCTTTTGTCCCTTTAGTTTCTTTTGCTAGTCTCAAAAGAAAGAAGGAGGGAAATAATATACATATTATGTAGAAAATAGAAATGCCATACACACAATACTTTTATGTATACTTTTGTACAACGTTTGGAGTTTGTAGTTTGGAGTTTGGAAACATTTTAGACTTTATATCAGTAGTTTGTGCATTGAAAATAGAAAATAGAAAGTAGAAAATAGACCAGAGACCTTAGCTGTGTTTTGTTGAGTATTGAGTAAAAGTTTTCACCTAAGGAAAATTTCCTGCTAGTCCATTCTACTAAACACAGACAGAGAGAGAAAGAAAGAAAAAGAGTAAACAGAAAAGAGTAAAAAGGAGAAGCATACAATCTACAATATTCTTATGTATAATGTACAGTGTTTTACATATAATGAAGCAGAAAACAGAAAACAGGAATGAATTAAGACGCGGAAAAAATACAGGAGAGAAAGTGTGAAACGTAAAGAAATATTGTGATTTGGAGTTGGATTTGGAATCTTGGAAGGGAATAAAAGCTTTTTCATTTTGACTTGATTCTGTTTCTTCTTTCTTTTTCTTCTTCTTCTTCTTCTTCTTCATATTATTTTCCTTAAAATAGTTGGATGAAAGTCAAAGTTAAAATCAGAATTGGACTCGAAATCAAAAAGCCTCAAAACTCCAACCTCCAAAGTCAAAACTCAAAACTCAAAAGTCAAGAATCCATTATGATGTGAGATGTGGCTCTTGCTTATTTTCTTATTTGTTTGCTCACACCATCAAACACACACATGCAAACTTTGTTCATTTCACACACAGAGAAAAGATATTGAAAAAGTTGATTAGTTTTCAAAAGAGAGGGAAGAACAAGAAGAAAGAAAGAAAGCCTTTCGTCAAATACAGAAACAGCATCTCTAAAAAGTATCAAAATATTACGTACAAATGTATCCTCTACATTTTACATTTGTTAAACACAAATAATAACGTATTATAAGTTATAATCGTCATGTCGGTCTCAGTCTGGCTTGATCCACATTATTTACTTCATTTTAATATTCTACAGAATCTGCACAAGGATTTTCACACTTGAGTATCCTAAGAGCATTGTACATTGTATTGTATTTTATACTTGATACTTGGAAGAAAATGTCGCTCATTTCCTTTTATTTTCCATTCTCCTCTCTTTCTCAAAGACTCTTAGCCAAAGCCAACTCCAACTCCAAGAGAAAAAGATACAATCTTACATCCTAGAGATTGAGAATAGAGTATAAAATATAAAGTATCATGTCAAAGTCAATAGTCAATATTATATACACGGAATGGATATTTGTTAAGAGTTAAGAGGAGAGAAGAAGAGAGGAAAAGAAGGGGTTAAAAGAGAGAGAGAGAACTCATATTTGGAGGACAGTTGATTCTTTATACGAGATGACTTTGTTCCGAACTCCGAACAGACGGGCAAAACTATACACAAAAATACATAAATAAATGCTCGCGTAATGTGTAATGTGTGATGCTTAAATAGTAAATAAGAGAAGAGTGGGATTATTTATACGGTGGAGTAGGACGTTTATATTCTGTATGGTTTTGTGTTGTGTGGATGAGGGACGTGAGAGTTGTCGGTAGAAGCGACTTAAATCCGAAGGCCTCTCTCTCTCGCACACACAAACACACAGTGAAGAATATGAATATGTATTTGTATTTGCATCATGTGGATAATAATAGTAATAATAACTGTTCAATGAGGAATGAGGAATGGGGAATGAGCAGAGAAAGAGCGAGAGAAAGAGAAAGAGAGAGAGAGGGAAGGAAAACACAAAAAGTGATGGAAGTGCTTGTTCCTGTCAAGACACAAGACGCCTGACTACTGAATAAAACGAGGAAAGAAACACTATCATAAACCAAAGTTATATCCGCGTATCCGTGTGTTTGTAATAAAGCCACACATTTTCATTTTCATCAAGAATCTAGAATCAAGAACAAGAGGAAAAGACGAAAAAGAAACACAACCAAAAACAGGAACAGCACAAGCTGAGAATTCAATTTGAGGAACTTCAAAAACACACAACTTTGTGTTTTATATTGTGAACTTTACAAGCTACTACAAAATCTACACACAATTTCCATAGTCATCAATATCAGTAATAATAGTAATAATAATAATAATGGTGATGCAAAAAGAAAAGAGAAAGATACGTAGAAGCGAGTTACTTTCGAGTAAAGAGTAAAAAGTTGGAAAATGGAGTAAAAATCAACTGTAAACTGGTGAGATTCAAAGCGCCAACAATAACATCGTACATCGTCGTATTCGTATTTAGTATTTGTACATGACAAACAAAATCGTAGCTGTATTGTACAAAGTATACAATATACAATGTGCAATGTACATGGAAGTTTTAGGCATGGCAAACACGTGTATGCATATTGTAGATTATCCTAATTTTTACACTTACTCTTACGTTCTGCTCACTCCTCTTTGTCCCTGTTCCACGGGTATCAAAAATTCAGAATCCAAAGTAGTTATTAACCAGCGTGTGTGCTCAGTACTCTTACTTGTGTTGGGCGTAGGCGAGGAAATTCCCATTATTATCAACACTTTGTCTTCCCTGTAAATGACACTCTGAAATCTGAATGTTCCAAACACCCAGATTTTCCCTTGTATCTTGTATGCATTTACCCTTTACAATTTACAACATAAATTTTCAATCAAACAGCCAAACTCGGATTCCGATTCCAATTCGGATATTTTCATATCTGTTGTTGTAATTAGCTTCAATATCATTGTACTTTGTATAAAGATACTGCTTGTAATACAGTGTTACATAAAATGAGGACTGTTACTTTGTTTACAACCTTCTTTTTTTCCACCTTTTAAATAAAAGGTTGGTTTGGTTTAAAGTTTAAAGATTTGAAGAGATTTTACCCCAACTTGTTTTGATGAGGATACAAAGCTGGATTACTGACGTGTTATTTCTTTATTATACATTGCATACATAAGGTTGTCATTAGCATCGTCATTTGCGAGAGTACAATTTCACGGGAAGAGAATAAACAACATTACACTTTATAGTACAAAGACGAGGGCATGCAAACTAAAATGACAAGGGGAATTCTTTAACTCATAATAATTTGTTTCATCCTCTTGGCTTATTCCTGCCACAAAATACAAATACTAATAGTAATAGTAATAATGCATCTTCTCATTCTAATCTTTACTCAACATTATCCTGACACAAGGAAAGAGTAAATGGGAAATGGGCAAACCTACAAATACTAATTTTTCCATGTTACGTGAGCAATAGGAACACTTTTTTTTCTACTTGAAAATACTTGAAATGTTAAAGTAGGATTTGTGAGCATACTTAGAACAAGAACAAGTACAAGAAGGAGCTCAAAAATAAAAGCTAAAGAATAAGAAAATGACATGAGAAAGGTGAGCGCTGAGTGTTGAGTGTTGAGTGTCAGTTTGCAGTTTGTTTACACCGTCAAACCCAAATTCACCAAAGTTGCTTCGTGTCTCTATTCTCAATTCTAAATGCACATAGAAAAGGAGGAGTTGATTGCAAGTTTTACTGTAGCTTGTTTATTGGTGCAGAATCATGACGGTAAACATGCTTACACCGTACACCGTAAACTGTACAATGTACAATGTACACTGTATATTGTACATGGAGGGAGAAATTGCGCTTTTTAACCATCCAAGTTTCTAATGTGTTTCCGAGGATTAGGCAACGGGAAGAAGAGCAGTCGGGATGGCAGTAACATTAGCAGTAGCAGACACAGAGAAAGAGACAGAGAGAGAGGAGACCATTTCCTTATTTATGCCGTGGAATGGGGATGAGCGATAGGTAAAAAGAGACACAAAGATGAAGATATCGTACGGGAAAAGTGGGAGAAGAGAGAAGAGAAGCGAAGGAACTAACGTCCTCACCACAAACTCTGATGGGACAAATTTATTGTCACATGTTGTAATAATTTCAGGCAGGAAATGATTAAACAAGAGCAATCCCATGTGCCCGTCGTCTTCGTCTCCTTCGTCTTGTTCTTGTTCTTGAATCCTCCTTGGAAAAGGGAAAAGGTTTAGATCTCCAGTCTCCAGCTCCAACTCCAACTCCACGTCGTGGTGAACACTGAACACTGAACAGGGAAGATGGTATGGGTGGTTGAGATGTAACATGTAACTCTTATATAAATTGTCTCTGGATTCCCTTATGTGTCTTTAATATGATCGCATGATTGATGTTTTCGACATGTGAAAATCCAATTTAATTTTTCCCATTTACATTACCCTACAAACTCCAAACTCCAACCTAAAACCTAAAAGCTACACACTTATACTTTATACATTATGCTTTAGACATTGAGCAAACAATTTTGTGCTTCTTATTTATCTGTTTGTGTATGAAAACTTGTCTTCTGTCTCCAGTTTGTTTGAGATTTGAGATTGGCATTTAAAGTCCAATTTATGATAGATTTTCTGGTTTAAACGACATTTAGAATAAATTCTTCCTCTTCTTCGTCTTCTTTTTCTTGTATTCTGCAAATCCCAGTTCTGGTACTTTTTTCCCATGTTTTGAGTTTTCCTGGAACAAAAAACATTTAAATTATAGTCAGTACATGAATACGAATATGAAGATAAATAAAATGAGAATCCAAGTACAAAATCCTATTTACGACGAAAAGCCTGAAATTATTATGATTGTTTTCCAATGATTCTGATACAAAATGGGAAGTTGGAAAACAATCATGACATTTAATTACAATTCACAATTCACAATCATTCAATAATATAAATCTACATTCTACATTCTACAATTCTGCATTTCCTTAGCTGTAAATCTAGTTGTAGTATGAAATTGACGGGGGATGAAATGACAAGACAAAGAAAGATAGAGTAAAACAAGGGCGAAACAGAGAAACACAGTGTAAACATATGCTTAATCGCCATCGTAATCGTCATCCTGGTTGTTCATATGTATGTGAATCCGAATACTGTAATCCGTTTACTCCCAACTCGCCGGTCTAAGCTAACCTAATACGGAATACCGAGTAGTTTTCTACGGTGGAGAATCTGTTCATTCCATCATCCAGTTTTGTTTTGCCCCCCTTTTACAATGTACAATTCACAGTGGGCTGGAGGTAGTTGTACTTGTAGTTGATACATAATGGATGAAAACAGGGAGTTTGTCTATGGAGAGATGAAATTGGACGAGAGTGAGAGTGAGTGACTGAGAGAAGAGAGGGTCGTGAAACACACACAAAAGGAGTACTTGCTCATTTGTTCGCACTTTAAATTTCCATTTGACTTTTTTTTCCTCTTTTGAAACGGGTAATTCAATAATAAGAACTCCAATTGTGACTTTCCCTAATGTACAATACAATAAAATACACAGTACACAAACACATGCAATACAATAGACAAACGCTCAACACTCACGTTTGTCTGTCTACTGTCTACGGTCTATTCTCATCCGTTTTCCTTTCGGTTTCCTGTTCCTTTGGACTGAGTTGAATTTGGACCATCTGAAAACAGTACAAATAAATTCTACACAGGCTTTTGCTGTGGATTGTGGATTGGATTGAATTGGTGTGCTAAATGTTTTTTCCTCTTCTTTTTTTGGAAAGGAAAGCGAAGGATCCAGTTAGCTGATGGACAATGTACAATCATTCGAATGGGAGTTCCAGTTTTTAAGCTCAACAAAGTACAAAGTACAAGCAGTTGAAGACTCTTTTATTAGCTGTCTAAACACAAATGTGTACATGTTAAAGGAAGAGTAAAATGTAAGATGTAAGACACAAAGAGCCATTTTCTTTGTCCTCCTTTTACTTTTTTTTCTTTTGTATTTCCAACTCTTTTTTTCTTTACCGTCTTTACTGTCTTCTGTATACTATTTTAAAACTGTATTTCTTTAATTCTTTCTTTCTTTTCTCCTATGTTTTCCTTTCTTCCCGCCTTTTATCTATAGATAGACAAATAGACAAAAATAGAAAGAACTTGTGTTGTTAGACTTTCTTTCTTTAGCTTTTAAAACTTTACAGACTTTCTTATTTTCTTTCCAACTTTCTTTTTATTTATTTCCGGAGCCAGTCTTTATAGGTCGTAATCCTCGTACTTTTTCTTGTACTTTTGTCCATTTTTAATGAAAAATGTTTATCAAGAGAAAGAAAAAGCTCTCTTTTATGTTTTAAATTACCGTGTACGCTGGCGTATTCGAGAGATTTTTTAGTAAAATTTACAAAAATGGATTTTGTACAAGTTTATGATTTTTTTCGTAATGTTTTGACTTTAGTAACGTTTAACGTTATTAGTTATGACGGTTATTCCTCATGTTCTTTTTCTTCTCTTTGTCAAAAAACCCTCAAAAAACAAAAAATATTCAGTCTGTTTTTTAGTCTCATAAAAACTTGGAGGAAAAAACATGTGGAAATTTCAATCATGAAAAAAGGTTTCAAATCAAATTACAAATTACATGATAAAAAAAGGTATGTACCAAATGTACATTGTACAATGTACAAAACCACGATATAATTTGACGTGACGATTCCTTTTTACGATTACAATTAGTTTTACGATTATGATTATGACTCCTTCCGGCTGACCACTTTTCAGTAAAAAACTACAAAAAGTACACATGGAATACTTGGAAATAACAAATATTCGACAGTGAATTGAAAGTCAATTTTTGAAGATTGGATCTCGATTCCGATTCGGATTTGGATTGAAAAGTTGTTGAAAGTGGATGAAAGATAAAAGGGCGACGGAGCTGGACGGATCAAATGTTTTTAGTTTTACACTTTGAGGCTCATCTTTCCTGTGTCCTGTGGTGTTGGAGTTGGGCACTACATGCATAAAACAATAGATGGGTTGAATGCTGAATGCTGAATGCTGAATGTTGAATGTTGAATGTTGAATGCATAATGAATAAACGACTGACTGACTTATTTGAATTGGTTTGAGGTTTGAGCGGATGGTGGATTGAGGATGGACAGGGCGAAGAAAATAGATACAATGTACACCGCATAAACATATTTTATAGCTACAGCACAGTGCACAGGGGGAAGAAGAAGAAGGCGTCCGCTCTTCTTTTTTTATACGTGACATGTGTTCGGTGTTCGGTGTGCGGGTAAAAAATCAAGAGGTATACAAAAGCAATAGTTGGATATTGACAAGAGGCGAGGTAGGTGGTCATGAAAAGCTCAAAGCTCCAAGCTCAAAGTGATGGCCTAGTACGATATAGTTTGGTTTGGTATGGTGATTGTGACTGTGGTCTCACAAATACAGTGAATTGTGTTAAAATGGAATGAAAATTCCACTTGTTTTTTCTCTGTAGCTCTATATAGGAAAAGAGAAAAAACACCACAAAGTACCTACTCAATTTGGGAAAATCCGAATCGGAATGATGCAGAGAGAGAATACATACGACACACAAGTAACAGGAGAAAAAAGGGAGAAAAGAGAAAGGTCATAATATAATGTATATATACATGTACACAAAATACAAAGTACAAAATACAGAGGAGGAAAGCAAAGCACACGGGAATAATTCCAAAAGCATCACACGGGACATGGCCAAGAGAAGAGCAGAAAAAGAACAAGAAGAACAAGAAGAGGAAGAAGAAGAAAAGAGGGAATAAAAAGAGGAGAAAAGAGGATGTCTCATAAAAAATAAGCCATATTTTGGAAAAGTTGTGTTCCACTATATTTTTTTTTGTGGTCAATGGGGTTATGTTTAATGCAAGAGATTACCCTTTGCTCAGACCTTGTGTCCTTCTTTCTCCTCTTCCTCTTCTTTCTTCTTCTGCACACAAACCATGAAAAATATGTAGGAATAGGACAACCAATTGGTTTGGTTTGGTTTGGTTTGACTCCATCTCTTCCTATTTCTTCATCTCACTCACTCTTTTTCTTTTTCACTCTGCGTCTTGTTTTTGAGTATCAAGTTGAAATGGAGAAATCCATTGAAGCAGCAGAATGTTCAGTGTTCACTTTATCCAATGGGGAACATAAGAATAGTAGCTAATCTGGAACTGGAACTGGAACTGGAATTTTAGAAAGGCAAAGTATATTTCTTTGGCTTTCTTGTTCTTTCTTGTTATCCTGTTTCTCTTTATCCTTTTTCTTGACTTTTTCTTATGGTCAAATTTCATGGATAGACGGAAAATGGATGTATGTTCAAAAAAATTCTAGTTCTTTTTTTCTTCTCTCTCTGCAGACACTTTGAACTCTGTTGTAGTTCTCTTCTGTTCTCTCATGTACAAAGATACAAAGATATACACATGTACAGAGTACAGAGAATAGCCATAGACACAGAGAAAAAGACATAGAGAAAGCACTATAGATAATGTGGAGGATAAATTGAGAAGCATAAAGCGGAGGAGCATCACACACTCACATGTAGTAAGAAAAGGATAGAAAGAAACAAGATACAAGAGAAATAAAAGGAGAGGGAAAGGAAAAAGTAGATGGAGAAATCAAAATGGGTGAAGGTTCAACTTTTTTTTATCCAGTCAGCCAGAGGTGTACATTGTACATTGTAGATTGTAGATTCTAGATTCTAGTAATATCCATCCAGAAGGCAAGTGGAAATGTAGGAGGAATAATGCACATTGGGTCCATAAATAAAAAGGCCAGCTTTTTCCAAGTTGAACAAAACGATGTAAAAGTAGCCTCGAAAAAGGCTCCTCCGGGACTACCTTCCAAATTTCTAGCTCTTAAGTCTCTTATTTTCCAGAAAGCATCTCCATCTCCAGTTCTTCTTCTTCTTTTTCTTCATGTACTTGTTCTTGTTCTTGCTCTTGTTCTTCTTTCTCCATTTTCCTTAGAATAAGAAGAAGAGTCTTCCTCCTCTGTCTACTGTCTACTTGCCTATTCTATCTTTATGCTTGCTCAATGCTCACTGTTCACTGTTCACTCTCAAGTCTATCCCATTGCGACCATCATTTATGATTGGAGTAACTACATCTAGAATAGTTTTTCTTCCAGCTCCAGTTTTAGTTCCAGCACTACTAAAGATACAAAATACCATATTTCCCCGTCTTCTCTTCCTTTGTAATACAGATATGTTCACATTTACTCGACTACTTTCATTTCTTTCCTTCTTTCTTTTTTTCTTTATTTTCCGATCCCACTTTCATAAATACTTTTCTCTCCTCATCTTTCTCCTTTCTTTTTTTCTTTCCAATATCCAATATTTTACTCTCCTTTCCAAATTATGATGCTCATTCTGAAAATTGAAGGAATTCAGAATTTCTATTGATATTTGATACTTGATATTTCATTTTTGGCAGTTTGGATGAATATTAGAAGTGAATTATTTTTTGTAAAAAACACAGTGTATAAAGTTCAATTATTATAGATGTAGATGCAACTATTTTTAACCGTAGAACAACAATCATGATAAAATTACTATAAGCATTTTACTATGTATACCTTGTAAAGAAAAAATTGGCGCTAATCTACTAAATAAAAAAACTACAGAGAAAAAAGCACACATATGATCTTGTTAATTTTAAAAGTTTAAAAATACAGATGGAAAAGATACAGAAGTAAATACATAAAGATTGTCACTTTGTGACGGAAACAACAAGAATGAATCACAAACAGAAGAATTTCATTGACGTCAATTCGTGGTGATTCATGAATCCTGATGAACCTTGTGTAATGTGTGATGTGGAACACAGTACAGATTTCAAAGTACACCCATGTAGGTTTTAGGTACAGTAGAATACAAAATACAATACGTAATACGCAATGCATAACAAACATGTTTTGTAGAATATAAACTTTACCATATCTAGTTTGTGTAGATGGTAGATAGATAGATAGATAGACGAACTTTACATGAATTTGTATGTAAAGTAACATCCTTTACGTTTACATTTACTTTGCCTTGTTTTGCCTTGTTTCTATTTCCTCCCGCCTTTGACTTGACTTGACGTTTGTCTGTTTGGTCTTTGGTTGGTGTCCCCATTTTTTTTGTCTTGTTTTTAGTTGCTGCTTAGAAAAAAAAATGGGACACATGTGCGTACAGAAAGGAAAAAAAACAATGCGGGATCACTCACGCACATGCATTAAATATATTAGATTGACAATGTATAGTGTAGTGTTTATTTCAATCCTGGCCTATTTTTATTCACCCAACGCACCCTATAAAATGGAAATACGTAGACTGTTTTGGAGCTTGAAAAACTCTCTCAACTGTATTACGTCTCATCAAAAATCTTACTGGAAACAGACAGTACTGAGCTTGACATTATTTTGTGTAGTAATTACTGTTTAAAATATCAGTGTTCTGTGTGTTGTGCGTTGAAATCCCGTGTCATTCTGTTTAGCTTCTTTCTCATTTTGGTTGCTCAAAACTCGCAACTCGAAACTCCCATAAAATCAAGTAAATTTTTTGACCGTAAGTGAATGGGAAGAAAGGAAGAAAAAATACATGGTAAAAGTCAAATAGAGGTTGAAAATCAAATACGGAAAGTGTGAAGTGTGTGGTGCTTTGTACTTTGTACACGAAAAGACGTATAGAATGAGGGATTTTGTAGGCAAGTCAAGTGTCAAGTGAGGAAGAAAGTTACGATAGGTATCAGTTTCAGCTTCAGTTTCAGTTTTACTCTGTCCACTGTCCAACGTCCACCGAGCTGACTTGAAGACTTTTTATTCGATTTCAAAGCATAAAGTAAAGAGTGTAAAAGAAAAAAAAGAGGAGTAAGAAAGATTTACGCAGATGACAGAATTGACTTGACTCAAGTTGGAGTTGGATCTGGATCTGGGTTGTCGCTGGCGGGAAGTGTTGGATGGTGGATGGTAGCCGACCATCGGATTTGTAAAAATTGAGTTTGGAGAGTACAAGCAGTTGTGAAATGTTGAGTACCATCATCATCATCATCATCACCATCACTATCATTGGAATAGTCATATATCGAGCATCGTAGGATCTAAAATCCAGAGTCTAGACTCCAGAGTCAGTTTATTGTGGTGTCAAGTAATAAGAGATTTATATGAACAGTGAACAGGGATCATAATGAAAGATGATGTGAGTATTTTGAGTGAGTCGTCAATGCGAGAATAGAAACTGGAACCGCATAAGGGATAAAGGATAAAGAGATCCAAAATGCGATGACTATACTATATACTGTGCTCCTCTCTCTCTCTCTCTTTCTTTCTATGTACATTGTACATGTCTCCATATGCACACAAGTGTGAAGAAAATACATAGAGAAAAGGCAATAATATTAGAAGACGGAAGCTCGGATTATCTTTTATGCTGGGCTCATTCATTCATGTATACTAGATACTAGATACTAGATACTAGAACAGGAGAATGAGAAGGAGAATAATAACTGGTGTAAAAGCTCTTTTGGAAACAACTAGAACGACACACACACACACACACATAGACACAAAGAGAGAGCGGAAGCTCATAGGACAAGCTTTACACTTTACACCTTGTAACAATTTCCTACCCTTTTAATCCGGGAGATTAAAAGGACACAAGAGGAATCTCTTCACTCTTCACACATCACATGTACACTGTACACATATCGTCTCTATTTTTCCCTCTTCTCTTCTTTTCCTCTGATACAATGTACAATATCACATCATCACACTTGAAACTCCAATCTCCAACCTCCAACTTTCTTTACTTTCTCACATTATTACTTTCACAACTTTACCAGTTCATAATTCTCACACGGGTATAGATAAAGTCTGACGGAAAGTAGATACATGCATACATGTACAATGTACAATGTACAATGTAGATGGTAGAAGAAGAGTGTAGAGTAATATACTTTTCTCTTTAGTCTACACCGCCCCCACATCTTTGCCTTTCTTTTCTTTTCCTCTCCAGAAAAATTTTATGTATATTCTTTCCTCCTCTTTTCTTGTGTGTAAAAATAAAGCTTCTAAGATTCATTCCCTTTCTCTGTCTTTTTTCTTCAGGGATTTTGTGGGTTAGAGGTGCAACCAATTAGAGAAAGAGATAGAGACAGAGACAGAGACAACCCCACTCCTATTATCATTTAGTGTCTTTTTCTTTTTCTTGTTCCCTTGTTCACTAGGAGAAAATCCTCTGCTCTTTTCTCCCTTTTACACTTTGTAATTTTCCTCTACTTTCGATTAGTTCATCATCAGATCAAATTTTCTTTCATACCGTCTTATTTCTCTTGTATAAATGATAATCATAATGATGATGATGAGTATTATTATTATTACTGTTCCGGTTACTATTATTGCTTCTTTTCTCGCCCTTTTTTCTTTTCTTTTCTTTTCGGCTTTTGGCTTTACCAGCCGAAAAATTCTTATGAATTTATGGATTCTTCTCATTCATTAGTTTGTTCAAGGAGGGTGTGTATTATAGGAATATTTCTCTCTTTTATTCTCAACTTAATCCATCCTCTCATTTTCTCCCGTCACCATGATATATTACATAATAGTGTGGATGGATTTGAGCTCATGTACATTGTATGTCAGATTTATTATTATTTCATTGCTCTTTTTTCTGACACCAGTAAAACCAGAAACCAAAATCCTCCTCGTCATATCATAAAAGTTTGATGATGATGTGTTAATAATCAGAATAATCAGAACCGTAATCATTATGTGAGCATTTTATGTATGGCCAATTTGCTCAGTTTCCTCCTCAAACTAAAATGAAGAGTTCAACAGTAAAACTTACAAACTCGTGGTAAATGTAACAGCTTTTTTGTGAATAATTAATTACCATCACCAACCATCAACCATCATCAGCTATTTTGTTAATCAATCACAATTACAAAAAAAGCTAAAAAATACAGATTTCCTGAAAGCTGGAACATGTTGATTTTGTAACTTTTTGAAAATTAAAAATGCACAAGAAATAAAGTTTCTGACATGTTAATTATTATTATTTTTTTCTCCTAAACACAGCACTCAACACAGTTTAATAAAAAACACAATTTTTCCCATTTCTTTTTTTCGCGCTCACAAACACCCCGTTGTGCCTCATTTACATTTTTCCATTCCATTTTGACCTGATAAACAAATTAATTAGCATCAATCATTAAGTTTTAAGAAAAATTTATAGGATTGATTAGATTTTATGTTTTTGATTCGAGGTTTGGGCAAAAATCTGTCCAAAGAAAAAACATTTTAATTACTTTTGACTTTTTAACCTGTAAAAAGTAGAAAATAATCATTTACAAATAATTATTCTTAAATATTACGATGTTTTACACGTCAAATATCACTAAAAGCTTTTAAAAAATGTCAAACATTTTGTACATGTTAATATTACGTACGAAATGTAATGGTTTTAAGAGAGAATATGTTTTTCTCTTCGTTTGATTTAGATTCATTTAAAAATGCTATTTGCTGTTTTCTGTTTTTTAATGCCTTTGTGCTTTGTGGATTGTGTACATTTTCATGTGTGTTTGAGTATTGAGTAGTTTGAGTTCTCCACTTTTCGTCATCGTCATCAACTACTTGAATCATTAATACGTAAAGAAAGAAAGATTGATACATTTTCAAATGGAGAATGTACAAAGCACATCAAGGCAGAAAGAGAGAAATAAAATAAAGCTTTTCGGTTGAATTTGTGATTTGTTGGAAGTTGGAAGAACTCTTTCTCTCTCTCTTTGGTTGTACAAAGATACTTGTCCTTGTCGGGGATTTTCCATAGGTTTTATTTTTGTCAAGATATTATTCGTATTATCCCTTTCTAAAATTCGAATCTGAATCCGAATCCGAATCCGTGTACAAATATAATGTATAATGTATATTAGAATACATATACAGAATACAGATAAATACACGGCGGCTTCTGTATCCGGTATTCTCTGTGTCTCTTGTCTCTTCCATTGCGTCACTACAAGTTCCAAGTTTACAAGTGTACAAATGTACAAATATACTGTGTGTATCTTTATTCTTTATCTAAAAGTGTAATAAAGTAATACGCACAGTCTACATTCTACAGTCTACAGTTTACAGTTTACAGTGCACATTGCAGATCTGCATGTTTGCTTTGTTGTGGACGCGGATGAGGATTCGAGAGAAGGAGAGAGAGTTGAAGACCCTTCTTTTAGCTCGGTTTGTTCGAGTTTCGAGTTGTGGAGTTGGGATTGTGTGAAATAGAGAGAGAGAGAGTAAGAGGAGAGAAAAGAGGAGAGAATTCCCTACAGAGTGACTGTGGGTCTCACAAAGAGAATTATTCAGGAAAATATATGATTGTTCCCCTTAGATTGCCTTGTCTGCGTAATCACATCCATTTACGTCATTTCATGTCGCCTAATCAAAATGGATTCACTCTACTACTTCTTCTCCATCCACAATCCACAGCAACCTTATGTTCTCTCTCTCTCTCTCTCTCTTGTCTATTTTAAAGAAGCTCTTGTTCTTCTCTCCCTGTGTCTCTGCTTGCGTCTCCGTTTCTGTGTATTTTATTCGTCCTTCTGTTCTCATTTCTCATTTTTTCCTTCATCTTCTCCTGCCAGTTTCCTCTCTCTATCTTTCTCTCTCTCTCTGTCTTTCGGGTTTTGAGATTCGGGATTCGAGATTTGAGATTTTTCTTCTTTATATCCACAATCCACAATCCAAAATCCACACACATTGCACATTACAAATTATACCGATTCGCTTTATTTTTTCTCCTCTTCTTCTTCTTTTCTTTTTTCTCAATTTCTGTCTGTCTGTCTTTTCTGTGTCTTGTGTCTTGTGTCTCTAGTCTTGAATGTTGAATGTTGAAGTTTGAGCCTTGTGTATTTTGCCTTTGTCGTGTGTGCCAAGTCACAAAAATCTGTGCAAGTCAAATTCAAATGAATATAGTGTATAGTTGTTATAAGAGTACAACTTACAACTGTTTTATTTCTCCTACGACATCTCATATCCTCTGTTCATGTTGCATATCACATAAATATTCTAATTCCTCAACCAAATCAAATCTACATACATTCAAGATTCTAGATTCTAGATACATGAAAATCCACAATCCACAATCACATCCATAGCGGCGCCTCCTCCTCCTCACACAAGTTGAACATAATAATAAAATATCTTTTTATCTTTATTATCATGTTCCATGTTCCTCCATGTTTTTATGAGGCATCTTTATTCTTTATGTGTGTAGGTAATAATAATTATCATCTACGTTTTTATGTATCTATTTTATGAGTGTAAACAAAGTATCACGTTATGAAGCGTGAATGAAATAGTTGGAGCTAAATAATAATAATAAATAATTTATACCTTTTGTTTCATTTTCATTAAAAAATGTTTTAGAACCTTTTTGAAGAACATTTCTCATATCCTTTAAATATTTAGAGTTAAATTTTAGATTATATTGAAATTTAATCGTTAAAAAAATACAAAATACAGTCAAATGAATGAAGCATGAAGAATCTCACATGGAATTTTAAACCCAAAACATTATGTATGAAATACGAAGTTTAGAGGATTGAAAATTAAAATGGAGAAGAAGGGTTTTGGGTTCAGATTGGATTGGATTGAGTTTAAAATTCACAATAAAGAGCTTTTAACACGCAAAACATTGAACATATCTACAACTTTACCCAAACAACAAACAACAAGTTGAAGATGAAGATGAAACTTTGAAATTTGAAACGGGACATGAAGCCTGAAAACTAAATGTTGAGTGTTGAATGAGTGCTGATCGAGAGAGTGAGTGAGTGAAAGAGTGTGTATAAAGTATAAAGTATAAATGAAGAGTATGAAGAGCGAGAGTGTGTATGGGTTTTTGGTTTGGTGAGGAGGAAGTTCATTTGGAATTTGGAGCTGTTAATCTGGATCTAGGGTTAGGGACACCAATCCATCATTTCGGCCTTTGAAAATATTGACAGGCTCACAAGTCATTTGTGGTGGGTTAATTGCAAATTGTGCGTTGAACATCACACATTTATGTACTATCCATTTTCTATTTAGTGCGATATTTAGTATCTTGTATCTTGTATTCCTCACATTCTCTTCATTCCTTTCCATTTTCTCAACAACTCTTTTTTACTTTACCATCCATTATCCATTATCCATGTTTCATTTCAGATTTCAGACAAATACTGTACAATGTACAGTGTACATTGTACATGCAGACATGAATCTCATTTTTAAATACAACTTGATACTCGATAGAAAATAGAAAGTAAACTACGGTCTAATATCTAATAGCTAATAGCTCATTGGAATTCACATGTATTAAGAATAAAGAGTAGAGGAAAAAATACAGAGGGATTATGTATACAGTCTACATTATACATTGTACATTAAATCTGTTACCACATTGTCAATTGTCATCGTCCTCGTCCTCTTCTTTTTTGATGGTTCCTTCTGGGTGCATTTTGTATATGTGTATTACACCAGAGAAAAAAAAGAGGAATAAAAAGTTCAACGATTTTTGCCACTTTGTCATCATCTCAAGTCTGAAGCTGAATCTGAAACTGTCTTTGAATTCATCTGCTGTATTGTAAATTGTATAATAAGAGTTCCATCTACAAAAAAAAATCATAGAGAATAAAAAAGATGATGATAAGAATGAGAATGAGAATGGTTCTTTGCCGTTTGTCATTGTATCAAAAAAGTAGAGAGATTTGAGTTTTGAGATTTGAGATTTGCTGTAGAGTTGAGGCGCAGTGTAGTAATAATAATAATTGTTATTATTTAGACACAACTTTTAATGACAATCACCAGAAGAATGGTAATGATGCTACACATTTATGAACATCTTTAGCTTTAGCTTTATAAAATATAGACGAAGAATAGGTGCATATGTATATGGTATAATGTATAATATATTCGTACCTAGAATTTAGTATGTAGGAAGAGGATCGTATGCAAATATGAACAAGGAGAATGTACAATGTCTAATGAGGGTTCCTCACTGTTCGTTGTACGTTGTACGCTTTTCTAATAATAATAAGGAGATGATGATGATGAAAATAAACAAATAATAGAATCTGTTGGCTGGTGAGATAAAAATGTTTGAGATTTAAAGAATCAAAAGCCGTATTCTTCTTGCTATTATTATTATATGCTTTATTATTTATTATCATGATGCTACTGATGATGATGAGGATGACGATGGTGAATAGCCGATGTGTCGTTTGAGTTTGGGTTTTGGTTGTGGCTGTTGTCAACATATCGGATCTCGATCTGTCATCAGAGCGAGTGTGCGGACTCGAGGTGGTGAAAATATTGTCCTCTTGTTCATCGCCTCAGGAAGGAAGAAACGAAGATTGAGAGAATGCACACTGTACAGTGTACAATGTACCATCTACAAAGTACAGAGATAGGAGAAGAAGAGAAAGAAGAATGAAGAATGGATCATCATAATGGCCATTTTAGTCGGTAGTCTATTGTCACTTGAAATAAAGACAAAGTCGTTTGGCATGACAAGATGCTGCTGCTGTTACTCATTCTTCTTCTTTTTCTTCTTCTCATTCTCATTCTCTGTCTTTTACCTCTTGTGTGTTGTATTTGTATTTTATACGACGGTGGTGTGAACAGTGAACAGTGAAGAGCGAAGAGAGAAGAGTGAACAGTAGCGCCTTTTTTATCGTAAAAGGAACCAGGAGATAAAAATGTGCTGATGTCACGTCTTGTTCTTGTTCTTCTCCGTCTCTTTTCAAAGCTCTCCCTTCTTTTGCTCCTGTGTCAATGAATAACCAGTAACCAACAACCAGATAGATCGCCAGTCACTTTACTCCTCTCTTCTCTACTCTACTCAATGTGTTTGGTATGTACATTGTACATTTTAGGTTTCATACATGTGTGAGTTTAAGGACTTTAAACTATTTCTGGGTGTAGGATGAACGGTGCATTTTCCACATTCTATCTCTGGTGATGTTCATACTTTTATTCTATACTCTTTACTACATTATACATGATGCACGATGCATATTAGGGGTAAAGAGAGAGAGAGAGAGAGAGAGAGAGAGAGAGAGAGAGAGAGAGAGAGAGAGAGAGAG
>JABASP010001186.1:0-33069 GCA_019776565.1 Sminthurinus signatus | reverse complement strand
TGTATATTGTAGATACTAAACACATGACGTGACTCAAAATAAAAGTTGTTTGCAGGAAAAAAAATACATGGAATTATAATGGACGTGTAGGAAAATGTATTTTATGAAAGTTGGGAATTCCAGGAAAAGCAAGGGAAAGCAAAGATGTACATCTAGAATCTATAGAGGAAAAAAAGAAGGAGGACAAGAAAAAGAAGAATGAGAGGAAGAGGTCAAAGTTGCATTCTGATCATTGGCTCTTCTTCTACTTCTTGACTTTGACTTTGACTTTGAGAAAACAATAGATACACACTGATGTATGTACAAACTGTATGCTGTGTGCATTATGCAAGACAGTCGACTAATGGATACGAGCCAATAAACTGCCAAGTTTAATAGATAGATTTCAATTAGGTTTTCTTCCGATTGAATTAGAAATTGATGCAAACAGCATGGGGTTTCCCTGTTTTATATACATCTATTTCAACTTAAAATTTGAGACTCGAAACGCACTTTAACTCTTCCTCTTTTTCCACCACAACACACAAACAACAAACAACACAGCAAAGATAGATGCAAACCAGCATGAAGCTGGGAAGCTGGGAAATGAATGAAAATTTGTCGTGTGTACTTTGAAACTTTTGGTTTTTTTGGTTTAGGTTTTTGGTTAAGGTTTTTAGCAAACCCAAGCTGAAAGTTTAAAACCACGGAGGTAATCTTAAAAATTGCGGGTTTTATTAAAAGAGGTTATATTATTCAACATTCAATCTACCTTCCTCATTCTACATGCTACATGCTACATGTTTTATGTGTAATTTTGCAGGTTCTTTTAGAGTTTTTATACACGTGTAAAATAATTATGTATTTACTTATTGTATACTTACTGTTTACTTTTATATCCTCATAATATAAAAACATGTACAATATACAAACTGGCAATCATGTCATGTCCATAAAAAGGAGGATAAAACTGTAAAATGGAAGATTGCAAGTATACAATACATTCTCAAATACTCAGATCATCATCTTTTGGCTGATGTGGAAGGAGAAGCTGGGCTGGGAAATTGAAAATTGCATCACACATAATCCTCTTTAAAATTTAGATTGACCTGCTTTTTTTATTTATGTATTTATTATACATGATGGATGTGGAAATGGTGTAAAGCACAAACACCAGCACCGGCACAAGAACTGTAGACTGTAGTACTAGAATTCAGAATTCAGAATTCCGAATTACTCGTAAAAGATAGTTTCATTCACCATAAAATATGAAAGAGCTCTACCCAATTTCTATATTTTATAGCCCGTATTTTATACGCCGCTTCCTTCTCCATCTTCTCGGGCTTAATAGATAATGGCACATGTACAATGTACAGTGTACACTGTACATACTGTAGTTTCGACTCATGGCCTTCATTTTATTTTCCTCTTGGTTTTTCTAAAGTAGGAGGAGGTCGACTTGCAATATGATGCTGAAAGTGAAACTTTATGCTCCTGTACTCAAAAGCTAACGTAAGGAGTAAACAGTAAAGGGTAAAGAGTAAAAGTAAAAGTAACAAGCTAACCAACCAACAAACAACTTGTTTTCATCTCTCCGGTTCCACCAACCTCCAATATTTAGAATTTAGAATGTGAGCGGTACATATATTTTACGCGTAGCTGCTTTAGAATTGGCTCAACTTTTGACTCATGTGAACACGTCTCCAGACTCTAGTCTCTAGTCCGTAGTCTGTAGTCTGTAGTGTGTATAAACTGTACATTGTACATTGTTGCGTGTGTCTTGTGTATCTCTGTGTGTTCATCTCAGGTGTACCGTAAAATTAGCAAAGTTAGATGGGAAATTGGACCGTGTATCCTCAAATCCGGTAGTACATACATGCATACATGAAGTTAACGAAAGAGAGAGCGAGGGAGAAAAGAGAAAATGGATAGCAAACCAAAATGTAGATATGTGTGTAGTGTGTATATCCGACCCCTATACATGTTAAAGTACCTTTCATTTTACTCCAAGTACAAATACAAGTACAAACACGGGTAAAATTCAACTTTGTTCCCAGTCTCTAGTCTCTAGTCAAACACTCGGTGGTTCCCATTTCTCCAAGGATTATATTATAATCGAGACTGAAGAATTGGAGCTGGAGCTGGAACTGAAACTAGTATATCCGATTCTGGTTCTGATTCTGATTCTGACTCTGGTTTTGGTTGTGGATGTTGGTAGGTTTTTTGGGTTTTTAGTTTGGAAAACATGAGGGAAAACTCTGTGGTCTGTACTTCTACTCCTACTCGCATCATCTCCACTTACTTTGTGAATATTCCGTATTTCGTTATTCTACTCTGTAAACTGTACACTGTACACTGTGTAAGCACGTACATTACTTTCTCGTTTCCTCCTTTCATTTTCCCATCCGGTTTCCAAACTGTACACTGTACACTCTACACTGTGTACACAAAACAGAGCTTTTACTTGTTAGTATCACTAGACCAAATACCAAGCACCAAGTTCCGAGGACGGAGCACTGAGGATTGGGCATTGAGCATTGAGCATTGAGAATAGTGTGCATTGTCAAGAGGAATAGGGCCAACCTAAAGTGAGTCTATTTTCAATTTTAAAACAACCACAAGGAACAAGAAGAAGAAAAAACACCTGAAGGGAAAGTGGAATAAGTGGGATGAATTTTCAGGTACTCTGGAAACCAACTCTGTGTACTCTGTCCAACTACGTACTACAAAACACAGCATAGCATAACATGGCATAACATATTGTACCTTGTACCTCCATCCTATCTTGTGCTGATATTACTCCTACTGTTTATGTTTTGTCGTCCATTTGAGACTTGGATTGTGACCTACTTTTACTTGAACATTTCCCTCACTCCTCCCTTTTTGTACATCTACAATCTACAACTTTCTCGTGATTTTCCAGTAGAGTCTGTTTTTGTGTGTCTGTGTGTCTGTGTGTAAATGTGAAAGGTGAGTTGTTTCTTGAGGACTTTTAGAAATCGGGGATACTCCTTAAATATTCCATTTAGAACAGTATTGAAATGGAAAAGATTTAAGAAACCCAATTCCTGGCTCCCGCCTTTCCTTTGGTAATTTTCATGGGTTGGTCACATTTATTATGCATTACCAGTTTCCAGTTTCCAGTTTTACTACTGTAAAAGAAATAGTCGTACTATCAGTAGTAGTAGTAGTAAAAGGAACAGAGGACATGCATCTATCCATACGTACACACTATACACGTGCACGTAATTCACCTGTACCCCAAATGTATGTAGTATCTAGTATTTATAATACAGGAGCAAATCTGATTACTTTCCCTATCCTTTAAAAGCCCAAGTGGAAAGAACTGGGGCTGGAACTGGAACTGGAACTGAAAAGACTGAAAGTTGAGTGGGGAAAGTCAAATTCAAACCCAGGTAGTTTGTACCTTCAAAAAGCATCCAGTATCTAGTATCTAGAAATCAGAACAACTCTCAGCTCTCAGGTACAAATACAACTACAAATACAATTTCAAGTACAAACCTCCAGCATGGGAAATAAAAATAACCAAACAAAAAAAACAAATTCCGCCTACCAAATACTTAGAGGAGTAAATAAATGGTAAATTTGGAAACATTCTGTCCCCTCTAAAAAATACTCAGAATGAATTCCCAGAACAAAATTGGTCTATTTTTCTGTTCTCTTGAGAATTTTGTTTTCTATATTCGCTTAATTATGTCTAAATCCTCTCGTCTCAACTGAGTAAAGAGTAAAAAGTACAGTGTTCATTGACATGTTTAAAATCCATGGATATTTGTGGACCAAAAAGCATAGTGCACAGACCATGGACCATGGGCATTATCTTCCTTGGGCTTTCACGTTGCACTGCCTTCGTCTACCCACACAATGTATACGTGAAAGAAATGTGCTGTATTCATATAACACGTAGTTATGTCAGATTCAGAGCTAGTGCTTGGTTTGGTGTTTTTACATGTATAATGTACATTGCACAATATACTTGGTAGATTTTGTAGTATACTTTGGATGTACTGAGCTCCATTTCTAACTATTCTACTGTAGTCTACTCCTCTCAGTTTGATTTCCTCCTCACGTTGTCAGGATTTCCGAGATTTCCGAGAGTTGGTGAGGGATATTATGACTTCAACTTCAACTATTCGTATAATTATACTGAATTCCTAATTATACACTTCCAGCTTCTCTTCACTTTCTCCTTTTGTCTATGATTCACTCTCTCTCTTTGTCTTTCCAAACAACTATTGTTTGTACAGATAATTACTACGAAGGGGTTTAATAAAAAACAAGAGGAAAAACAAGAGGCTCTGCTTCAACTGGATCTGGATTTGGATGGGCAAATGAATGGATGAGTGAAAATGTAACTACAAGTTGAACTAGAAATCACTGGGATTAATCAGAAGCAGAACTTGAATGTGGTTCTACATAATGAATACAAATCTGAATTCTAATACAAATACGAATAAGAGTTGAGACTGATTGTGAATCTGGATTTAGAGAATTTAGACATAATGACTCGAGAAAATTTGATACAGCCCGATTGTTCTGTTATTTAAAGTATAAGTTAGAGGAAAAGGTACAGAGTATCCAGTATCCATTATCAATTGTCATTATATCTATTATTTCCATTCCTCTTAATTATTTTACATCGTAACAGTGTATTTGTCTGTTTTTAAAAGAGTAAAGGTCTTTGGACTTTGGAATATAAAATATCATCAACAGTTTTCCGAATTTTACTATTTTGAGCAAGGAAATTTCATCTTGTAGTTTTTTATAAAAATTATCATAAAAAATTGCGTTTTACTACAGGAAATTGAATATTTTACAGCAGCAGTGTTTAAAGTGCGTAAAGAAAAAAATACAGAATACAATCTTTGTGAGGTTATTTGAAATGTAGTAAAATGCTGTTGTTATGTTACTATTCCTTTGTATGATCCTGACTTTCAATTTTCATTTTAAAACCGATAGACCTGATAAAAACGGTACAGTTTAAAAGCTAGTGACATGATTATTGAATGTGGACCAACGGGGGAATTTCCAGATTTCGGTCGGCAAAGGTACGCATAAATTGTGAGAGATGAGAGGTTTGAAAGAAAAGGCAATTCTTGTCGCCATGTTTATACCATGGACTCATAACTAGAGACAGCAACGGTGAATTTTCGAAAGAAAAAACGTTGAAATAAATAAGAGCAAAGATTCGGGATTCCGCGGGATCCAAAAAAAGGATGAAAGAAAGAAAATAGTAAAGAAGAGTAGAAAAAAAGGAAAAAGACAGGCCTAATGCACAATAGATGATGAGGGATTTACTCTCTCCTTTCAAGTAAATGCAGGAGCTAATGTCTAACGTCCAATGTCTGATGTAAGAAACGGAGAGCATAGAGAAAGCCAGGCCGTGTCATTTGATGACATTGAATGGATTTACGAAATTCTACGATGAAAGCAACAATCAAACAAAACACAAACCAGTCCAACTCTGTCTCTGCTCCTCTGGTTTCAAGACGAATCCTTGTCAGATAGATCGTCAGTTGAGTTCATCCTCATTTTCCAATCTTCTATCCTTTTACTACTCGCGATCCTGTATTTTTTCCCATTTTCCTTTCCTGCTCGTGTCTGGGACGTGCAGACGATGCACAATGTGCATGTATTAGATACATCTCTCATCCCCTTTGTCTAATGCTCCATCATATATCTGTATTTCTCTGCAGTGCCAGTGTTTGGACATGACAATCTTCATTCAGCCTCTCAGTAAATATGATACGATATTAGATGTTTCATTTCTCATCACATTGTGTTGTATTGTAGATATAGGAATAAATGATAGAATATGATATCATCTTGACATCTTTTGGATATTGAAAAATCTTTTTCTTTTTGTTTGCGGTCATGCACAATGCACAAGTACACACACAGAGCTGAGCTAACGATAAGTACTAAACTTGTTTCGATTTCTAGATCTAGATCCAGATCTTCTAATTACAGACTCTGGGAAAATGCCGGCAAACAAAGTAAAGAAGAAGAAATCTAAACCGCACGTGCCTGCTTTTCCTTTTCAACCCTACAAAATACTAATACAAACACAAGCAATAGTACAAATAGACGAGTGTCCTATGACATTTGTCTCTTTACCCTCATGGACATGTTAACATCTATACTGGACACAATTATTATTATTACTAGTAATTATTACTTGTCATCTCTCCATTTAAGTGAACCAGGTAGAAAAATGGAAGTGCATTAGTGTAAATTTATGACGTATGCTGAACGTCAGTACTGACTACCTTTTTGAAAACGGGTCATATCCGATTAATGCTGAGCATTTTGTTTGTATTAATTGAAAGAGTACATTTTTCATTCGATGCATTAACAAGTAACGACTACTCATTTCCTTGAAAGCTGAATAAAAAATGATAGTAGACAAATGAACAAGTGAGCAAGGCTAAAGATTCCAATCTTCCAATCTTTCAACTTTATTTGTGGGGAAATGAAGGAAAACATCCCGAGCATTAGTTAGTCTGTTTTGTAATTTGTGATTTGTAATTGAGAATACACATGTACAATGTATACACAAATTTCAATGTAAAAAATAGTCTTATGTATATGTATTTCCACTGGAACAAGAAACAGAAATTTCGGAAGTAAGAAACAGACGTCGGCTTTAGCAGTTGTAGAAACTGGAAGAAAGCATTAGTCCAAAAATAGAAAATAAGTAGAAAACAGGAGATGGTTCTTTATTCTTCATTCTATATTCTAGTATTAAGATTCAAAGTCGGGTTCGGGTTCGGATTCGGCTTTGGACTACTTACTCCCAAAACCTATTCAAGAAGGTACATGTGTATTTTGTGCAGTGTGCAGGTACTTAATGTGTCTATTTATTTATTCGGTGCTTTTCTCTCGATCATTAATCTTTACTCTTTACTCTTCTGTCTACGTATAGCTTACATGTATGTGTAATGTGTAGTGTTTTATCTATAGTATCTAGTAAAAGTATTCAACGGAAATTTATTGTACTTGAAACATTTCTCTTTAAATTTCCTCAGTTGAGCCGCAAACCACAAACATATTTACAACATACAACCAACGAAACATACATCATCCGAAATTAAACATTGAGCATTGAACAGTTAGCATTGATTGTGAGCCACATTCATTATTTTTACACGGGAAACGGAAATAAAACATTCTCTGTGTGTGTTTGTGTCTGTGTTTGTTTGTGCATCATGTGTAAAATATATTCTACAGACAAATTGTACTTGAAAGATTACCATGGAAATTGTAAGCTCTTGGCTCTTTCCAATCCTTTTATGGTACTACAGCTATAGGCTATAGGTCTACATCTCCAACTAAATCCATAGATCAACTATGCAGTAAAACCAAAATAGTAAAGAAACCCGCTTTTGAATTTTTATGTACATTCAACCAATTTCCTGTTTTTAAATCCTTTAATGCAAATCAAAAGTCAAAAATAACAAATAAAAATACTAATGCCTATCAAATGTGTAATTAAAACAAGTTCTATAGTCAATTCACCATCTATCTAAATTTTGTTTGGTCCTAACCTAACCTTTTCTTTTGAACAGACTTGTCAGAAACAGAGGACATTTCTTTGAAAATTCCAGATTAGCCCATTAGCCATTAAAATGCTCTAGAACTCTAGATCTGGGGCCTGTTTGGGATTAATTTTCCTCCTTGACACGTATACACAGTTCGTTGCACTAAACAACAACAAGTTTTTAAATTGGTGATTATTATTAGCGAGATTATAAATAGTTGTAAATTCCTGGAATCCAATTTCATATGTTTCGAGTTTAACTTTTGACAACTCTAATCCTATAGTGTTAATTATAAATTAAGCAGACATCAAATTTGATCAGGTTGCCCATTGTACATGCAACAAATAACAAATAATCTCTCGTACAAAGTGTAGTCCAGGAAATTTCATAAATTTCCTCTACTTGCCTCCATCAATGATTCTTCAAGCTCTACAACTCCATTTTTTAAAACAAATCAACTTCTATTGTACTAAAATCACCTATTAAAAATGAAGTTTATTAAAAACAAAACGTCTCTTTTAAAATTTACAATATGCCGTTAGATTTAATGAGTGTGAAAGTTCATTAACTTTGTTTTTCATCTAAGCTTCTATACGATTTATTTTTCCCTTGGGAATGCCGAATGCAGATGAAATAATCGATAAATATATTATCTAAGCCATTGTAAATGGCGCTCTGAGATTTACACCAATTTATTAATATAAATTGTCTATTTTTATGCCAAATACCAAATGCTAAATGGGAAAATGACTGTATGAATGTTTTATCTTGTGTAAAAATACAAAATACACTCAAAACTCACGACGCAGGATGTATAAAAGAAACTTGACGGAGATGTACTCAAATCTCAAATCTCAAAACTCAGAGCTCTAAACTCTAAACGCATAAACGTAGTCAAAGTAAACTGAAAGAACTAGTTGAGAGTTTTAGTGAAGAAAAAAGGAATTTGGGATACAAAATGAAATGGAACTGTTGAAGGAATTAAGGGAGATAAAGGGAAAATATGTGAGGATTTCCCCTGTTTTCTACCCTCATTTTCTCTTCTCTCTCCTATGACTGTGGCTGGAAGTGTAATGCAGAGGATATTTAGTATACCTTGCCACATGTGACAATGTACTATCCAAATTCCAAAATCCAAAATCCAGGATCCGAAATCCAAAATCCCGAAATACCCTTTGTCTATACACACATGAAAGTGAGCGGAACCTGAAAGTGGTTTGGAATAGTGTGAGTGTAAAATGTAAAATCCGAGTCATGTGTCTATGTCCATGTCCATGTGTCTCTGGGTGTCTCTTTTAGTTTCCCTGGCTCTGTTTTTAGATGTCTGTGCATACGAGTGACCTTTCAGCTTGAGCTTTCATTTATTGGTCCCATGGTAATTTTTTTCACATTCTGGGGATTTTCTCCTCTCCATCCTCTTTGGTGTTTGGTGTTTGGAGCTTGGGCTTTGGACTTTGGTGTTGCCGAGAGTTTTACAGTTTACAGTTTACAGTCTTCACATGTCTTTGTTTTGGTCGTTATGTGCGTATTTGCTCTTTCAATATGCATCCAACTCCCATTCTTTTCCATTCCCTTGGTTTGGTTTAGTTTGGTTTGGTTTGCTGTTCTTCTCTCCTTGTGATTTTAGATTTTAGTGAATGTGAATGTGAATGTAAATACGACTGACTATATATTTTTTAACAACTCTATTTCATTCCGGTTCTTTATTTTATACTATCAGATTTCTCTCCACTGTTTGTTGTTTTTTGTGTTTGGAAAAGTTTAAATGGGGGTATCTTCTTCTTCTTCTTCTTTTTTTGGCTCGGATTGTTTCTCTTCCTTTACTAAACTCATGGGGACAGTATGCGGTCATTCATTCCCTTGGCTTGGCTTCTGCCTCCTCATATATTGTACTGTACAATAAAATACAATATTATACAATAGAATGGAATATTGTAGTACTGGATTGCGGATTGTGGATTGGATCGGATTCAAGCTGTTGTAATAACCACGTATAAGATGCATGAGAAAGTCTGGGTCCTTTTTCACAGACTTTGTTTCTCCTATACAACTACAACCACCACTAGTACCTAGAGTAGTCGTAGAGCTACTGGGCTGTAACTGTAACTGGTGCTTCGCCTACCCATTCATTCTCACTTGGTTCAATAGTTAATGGACAGCTTGGAAAATTGTACCAACTATACACAGATACACATGTATAGAATGTACAGATACAGATAGAAATGTTCGTAGTCCAAAAGGTTGGAACATTTTCACAATTTCACGGTGATATAAATGTACATTGTACATTGAACATTGAACATGATGCTCCTACTCCGTATTACGTAGCATGGACTTTTGCATGGAATATTGTTAAACGAAGCGTAGCCGCCAACTTTTAACCTTTGAGATATTCCCCACTGTATATAGTACAAACTGTATACTATATAATATACAAAGAAATACCATAACCCTTACATAACATTTTATATCACATCCGCATTGTTTTTCTAAAATTTTAATTAGAAAATATTACACAGTTCATGGGAATATGTATTTGTATCTTTGTTTGTTTTTGGATGAACAAAGTCAAAATCAAAGTCAATCTGAACTGGAAACTAGATATATGCAAAACCTAAACGGTTATGTAAAATTTCTTTCTTGTGGCTTTTATTATTATTTTTTTACTCCCTTTGAATTGGAATTTGACTTTGATTTTAGCTCTGCTCCCTCTCGGCTTTACCAAAGCCATTTTTTTATTTGAATTTTCACCTTTATAAACTTTTGGAAGCAAAGTTGTACATAAAGTGTAAATGGGGAAGTGGACGTGCGTGAGGTTTAGTCTATATGTACCATATACAAGTCGGTGTAGGGTTTAGGGTTTAGAGTTTGAGTAAAAGAGAAAATCCATATTTTTAGGTTTAGTAAAGCTAAGAGAGAAAGAAGAAGAAGAAGCCAGCATCAAATCCAAATCCAAAGCTAAAGCCAAAGTAACCAAACCAAACCAAACCAAGCAAAACTAGACCAAAGGAATTTGGAATTTAGAGTTTGGAGTTTGGACGCCTTCTTAAATAAAAGCTTTGAAATCATCAATTAATCGCAGAGAAGACAGAGTGAGAAAGTAAAGAGAGAGAGAAAGAGAGAGAAAAATAGAGAACAAAAGCTTGAATGCTTCCATCGATTTTCCCTTTCTCCTTTTACTCTTTTTACTCTATTGTGAAGAGGCGTTGAAGCTTTTCTTTTTTTCTTTTTCTTATTCTTCTCCAGTTTCTTACGCCATTCTTTAGCCTTTCGGCTCTCAGCCCGCTTTCTTTCTCTCCTTCTTTGGAACCTAGAGAAATTTTGAAAGAAAACGGCAAAGCATCTTGAATCCTGAATCTTGAAAGGCTTGGAAAAAAGCTTCTTCAAAGACTTTACTTTTCACTTCATCTTCTTGCCTTTGCAATATTTTTGTAGTTCCTTTCTGTTTCTCTATTTCTCCCTTTCTCTCCCTCTGTTTTTTTTCTTCGTATTCTTATTCTTACTCGTTCTATAATATTCACAATTCCTTCCTTCTGTGTGCAATACATAACAATTTTTTTCATGCTCTTTTATCCTTTCATATTTGTTGGTCCATCTCAATTCTTCCAACACTATGAAGCATGACGAAATATGCGGAAGAATGGATCGAGAATATGAAAATAGGAAAAAGAAAAAGAAAGCTTATACGCAACAATTTGTAAGGATCAAATGTACAATGAAAATTATGATGGTTGATTCATTTTAATAAAACAAAATACAACAATAATAATCAAAGATTTTGCTTGTTTTTTTTGGCACAAAATGAAAATGACATGTATTTTCTCTACAAACTACAAAGAAATGTAAAACTAAAGTGTGATTAAATTTCAATTTCATCATGGAGAAAAAAATTGGCAAAGAAATTTGAAACTTGAAGTTAAAATAATATTAAAATGTAAATGAAAAGGTACTAAACATTTTCATGTGTCAAAAATACTAAAGTAATAACAATAATAATCATTTTAATAATAATTATTATGATAGCCTTGATGAAAGATTCAAGTACCTTTGATTTGAATACTTGATGGAATCATTCCCACACTTAACTCTATTCTCCATCAAAACTCAAAACTCAGTGCTAAAAACACTCAGTGCTCAACACATTCATTCTTTTTAATTGCGCATTCCAAATATTTTATTCCATTTTTTTGGTATGAAAAAGCCGAACAAATTTCCCCATCAACTTTGTACAGAATCTAAAAGTTGAGAGAAACGGGGAAAGCTAAAGGGGAAAAAATGTAGAAAAAGATGGGCAAACGCTTGACTGAGCATCAACGTAAGCCCATTTGAAAGAGGAACAGTTAAGTGGATGTTTTGAAAAGTAGAATAAAAAAAATTCCTAAAACTAGAACAAAAAAGGTATTCTACAGTCTACAGTCTACATTCTACAGTCTAGATTTTTAGATGTGAAATCGTCCAGTTGAGTAAGTTGGTAAAAGGGAAGAGAAAGTAAGAAAAGTCGTCTGGAGTCTACATTCTGTAGAACTGGAGTTTGAGTACGAGTTTGACTAGGAATTGCGAATGAGATTGTGCAATATGCAAAGAGCGTATAATACAATAATATTATAGTTTCATACTTTTTCCATTTATTATTGTACATAGTGCATACATGCTGTGTACACTGTACAGCACACACCAACTTGCACAAGTACCTATATACTTTAGACTGGCTGCGTATCCATTATACATGCATCTCTGCATAGGGGCTCATTCCTTCCACTTTTATGGGGAGAGAACAAGGAGAAATGGAGACTGGAGACTGGAGACAAAGTAAATGTGAGTGGGACTGCAAATGCGAATGCGAATGTGAACGTGAATGTGAATGTAGAGGAAATGGGAAACAAGGAAAGTAAATTTCATGCAGTGGCTGTGAAACGTATGCGGATATTAGGTGCTCATAGAGAAGGTCGTTTTAAAGCAATAGAATCACTGACGCAATTCAACGAGGACTTTTCCTCTTTTATTTTTTCCCTTTCTTTTCCCTCACTCTCTTTCTCCCTTTCTTTTTCATTTATGTACTTTTTTCCTCTTTCTTTTACTTTCACTCACCAGGAAAATACACGGCCGCATAAAAACACACAGAGCAAATCGACTTTTCCCCCTTTTCTTATTCCTTTTCTTCCAATGTCGACGACGACGGTACTCAACTTTCTCTCTCGTATACATTATCCATTGTACAGTGCACATTTTACATTTTATATTTTACATTTTGTATTGTCTTACTCCCAGCTCCTAGTCTCTACTGCCTCGTCATTTTATACGCATCAAAGGTATCTACAATGCATAAAATGTACGGATACGGATACAGATATAGAAATCCTATGTGTACACAAAATTGAGCCGCTACACTCCACATTGAGCATTGAGCATTGAGCATTGGTAAATAGAAATGAAAATTGATTGTACTGCCAAAACCCTCTTGTCGACTCTCTTTCCATCTCTCACAATACACAACATTGTGCAATAATATTCTTTTCAAAGGTATCAATCGCTATCGTAAGAATGAATTTGTGAGTATCAACATCAACATCAGCGTGCCTATGATATGGAGCATGAAGAAGAAGATGACGACGACTATGACGATGCAATAGCAATAAAGAAAAACGATACGATTTGATCGGATAAAATGCAATAGGACAAGATATAAGATATGTTATGGTTAAAACGGAAGGAGGAAAAAAGGATTAGAAAGAGAGAGAGAAAGAGATGTTCCGGATTTTGGAGCACAGGAATCCCTGAATGTCTGAATGTGAAATGGAGGTTAAAGCTGTAAGACGAGGACGACAAAGAATAAGATGCGATGAAAGAGGGCGATGATCATGTCTCACCGCACCATCCATCTAATCGACCACCGTCGTCATTGCAGTGCAGGAGAGAATGTGGATTGCCGATTGTCGATTGTCGATCCTCGATACCGCCACATCTGCATCTGAACCTTGAACATATGTACTATATACTTGTACATTTTATGTTCAAGGAATATCGAGACTCAAGACTCGAGATTGAAAATGGTTTGACTTGGCTAAGGTTGGTTGGCTTGGTTTGGCCTGACATGGTCGACCATCTCGCACCGCCACCGCCGGGATCGTAGTTAAACATAGATATTGCAAATCGAAATCCTGAAAAGGCGTGTGTCGTGTGGGCATACATTACACCCAAACACACACACAAGTGTACAATCTACAATGTACATTGTACATACATAATGCATGGATGAAAGGACGGAATTTGCCAGCTGTCTCCACTCACTCCACTCCACCTTATAGGATTTTGATGACAGGAGAAAGTCGACTCCGTCTTCTCTCCTCTTTCTTTCTACCGTGTACAGTGTACAATATTTCCTACACCACTTTCTAGTCTCTAGTCTCTAGTTTTTCTGTACATGACATGCAAATTTTATTTGGGTTAAACAGGGCCAAACCCAACCCGAACCAAACCAAAAAACCAAAAGACCAAAAAACCAAAAAAACCAAAAGCTAAACCCAGCCAAACTAGGGCAGTCGGCACGGCATGGCACATGGCACATCACATCATATGCCATCAAATCAAGTTGAATCTTCTCATACAAAAGTGAAAAACAACACATGGCCCTACATCGTAGTTCGTACATCAATTTATAAGGTTCTCTCTTCTCAATCCTATTTTCATCTGTAGTCATCAATAGATACACAATACACACTCACACACAAACATGTGTGTACAATGTACAACAAATTCATCCAGTCCTCGTAAAAGAATTTGGAGAGAGTTGAAAAGAGAAAAAGAGAAAGCAAGTGAAAATTGAAAGGCACTGTGCTAATTTCTGTACAATGTGCAATGTACACATCCATATCATGCTTGAATATAAAAAACAAAACAAAAACAAAATAAAACCAAGGCATCCAAAATCAAATGCTGAACTACTATTTTAACTTCGTACATTCTACACTGTTCACTCTCGTCATTATATACGTAGAAACTGCGACCAATTTTCACCGAGTCGGAATAATACAAGTAAATTGTACATTGTAAATTTGTAGTGAATCTTTGAACATGTTGAATAAACTAGTGAACAATTCAATTCAATACGGGATCCTCTCAACTCCCTCCATTTATTTGTTTGAATTAACTATGCATGTATGCAAGAGCCTACCACTGTGAATCCACATTTCCATGTGCATTGGCATTCCTACTGTTCACTCAGACTGAGACTTAAACTGAGGTTAAGGCTGTCAGTTGTTTCCTCATTCTCTTTTTTCTTGGTTCTTGGTTCTTGATTTCATTCATTCATTTGCAATTTACTCTAAACTTGCGGAACTGTTTAGACCATTATTTTTTCTACTTTCCTTTCCTTTCTCCACTCCTTCTTTTTGTGACACTTGAATGCATTCTCTTTTAGACTCCCCGCCGATATGATGCTATACGATAGCCTCCACGTTATCCACTCCTTTTGTGTGCTAATAGAACTTCGAGGTTTCCGACAAAACACAAACACCACAATGCCTATGCCAATGACAATGATCCATCTCTTTTTTTCTACCATGAATTGAACAAATCTTAGTGGAACAAAGACGAAATCCCTGTTGAATAACCTTGAATACAAATGGAGAGGCTAGAGTCTAGACTAATTTCCAGCCTAAGTGGATTACAATATTTTTTTTTCATTCTCATTAAATTGAGCAACAGATTTTAGTCTCAGGTTTGCCCTGAAAAATTCTTCAGGTTCTTCAGGTTAATTTGAAAGTGAAGTAAAGTGTACAGTGTACAGTGTACAGGAAAACAAAATTAATTTTCTGTTTTAAATATACTTTTACTTTTAAAATTTGTAAACAATTATACAGGTGGACAATGTATTTAGAGGCAAATAAAATTAAATGACTTACTCATAGGCGTGTAATTTAGCGGAACCATTGGTTATTAGGATCAAAACGGGGAAATCCAACATTCAACAATCAACATGTTTGAAAGGTGATGTGTATTTAATTTTAAAATAGAGGCAGATCTATGTAGAATGTAGATTGTATACTGTAGATTGAGCAATGTTGAGTAAAGGGTAAACGGAGAATGAGAAGGAGAGTGTTCAGTTTCAGTGTGTTGGGTCGGCTTGTTTATACCAGAAGGAAGGAACGGACATAAATGTATAATGTATAACGTATAACGCACAACGAACAAGGTACACAAAAGTGAAGGAGAGAGGAAAAGAGTCTTTATACAATGTGCAATAGATTAGTTAAGTGAAGCAAGGATTGGTTTGGCGTAAATGGGGTGGTTTGCACAACAAGCACGTCCATGATTTCCCTTCACATGGAAATTGTTTCATCTAAAACTAATTGCTAGAGCTTCTTCATTCAAATGTTCCTCCTTCTTCTTCTCCGTCGTCTTCTTGGAAGGACTTGTTCCTCTTCCAAATTTTACAAAGCGTAAAAAGTTCATTGATTCTCCCCCTCGCCTTTGCTTTTCTCTTTCTCGTTTTCATTCTCTTTCTCTTTCTTGCAAGGTTCTTGCCGATAAGGATGTCCATGTCGATGACGATGACGATGCCTGTGTCGACAGAGAAAGTTCTTTGAGAATCTTATTTACTTCATTAATTTTCTTCTTCTTCCTCCTTCTCCTCCTCCTCCTCATCGAAGGCAAAGAGGAATAGGAAAACGAAGACGATGCAACTTTCACCGCTTTCCACCAGCAACACAATGGATCGGTTCCCTTCCCCTTGTTTTGTTTTCTTGAGACACTCCCAAAACTCCTGAAACTCGGAGAGTTGTGAATGGGGAATGGGGAATGAATAGGGAAATTTACATGAACCAAAGTTTTTGCATTCAGTGCGTAGCCACTCTTTTCCCCTTTCTTCTTCCTCCTCCTCTAAACGACCAAATACTTACTACTGACTCCATTGAATTTATCTGTCTACAATCTACAATCTACAAATTCGACGTTCAACCTTCGGTGTTCAGTGTTCGATGTTTGGTTTGAATTGGAAAAAAGTTAAACTTAATGAATCCTCCTCATACGCAGTATTGTAGCTTGCATCTTATAGTGTGTATTATTATTATATTACACAATACACACGAAATTCAGGCTCTAAACCCGTGAGCCTCTTTTCTATAAATCTGGAACAAACAGTGGAAATTTAAGCATTGACTACACTCTCCGATAAAGCTCAGAATAAAAGGTTCTTTTTGGAGCATTTCGTGGAGCATCTTCAATATAAATGCATGTAGCAGAGATGCTCCAAAAGTTCATTTTTTCTGTTAATTCTGAGAGTGTATTGACTTGCATCAAAGGTTTTTGATTTTGATTTTACCAGTGTTATAGAAAACTTGATGAGCCATCCTGTCACTCTCTTTCCTTTGAGAAGAGAAGAATAGATGCAAATTAAAGGAGTTGATGAATTTTAAAATACTAAACTACAAAAAAATACTAATGTAAAACAATTCAGTACAAAAATCTACAAACTTGATGATTTCCCATTCTTTTTTGGAGGATTTTATTTTTCAAAAGTATGTTTGGATTCATAATATGAAGTATTCCAAACTGCAAATACTACAGATTACAGATTAAAATACATTTCTGTGCACTGTTTAAAAATATTGTATTGATTCTAAATGTGGACGTTGCCAGAGGAAGTGTATAGTTATATATTTTTATTCTATTGAGCTGCTCACAATCAGTGGGTTTTCAGTAGTAAATATAAATGCATGTATACAAGTGGGTACAATGTACAATGTACAACGTAGATGGTGGATGGTGAAAGGAGGACAATGAACAACGTGGCTTGGCTTGGCTTGGAATTTGGAATTGGAATTGGAATTGGACTTTCTCCTTCTCCTTCTCATTCTCTTGAGCTTCAATTGGTTAGGTTTGGTACTTAGACTTGGCATAGTTTGAATCTTTGAATTGGGCTGGAGTGGGCAACTCCCTCCGCTTTTAGGATGGGTACTACTAGAGTTGAGCTGTGTTGAGTTGAGTTGGGTCTGATGCTGATAGTGATGGTGATGGTGTTTGAAAACGAAGGTGATTTTGCATCTTTTACTTGTTCGATCCAGAGTTCTTGTTCTCGATTCTCCATTCTGGATTCTCAAACTATATTGTACAATGTACATAGATTTGGCACGAATCTTCCTTCTTCCGTTCTTCTCCATTCCCTTACTGTTCAGCATTCAACATTCAACATTCACCATCTCAACTTAAGTTGGCACATGGACGGTTCCCTCTTATTTTCTTTCTCTTTCTTTCTCCTTCCATCCGTCCTTCGTCCTCCTTTTGCTGATGCTGATTCGGCGTCTATCTTATGTATGGATTCCACAGTGGAGCAACTATTTATTCTCTAGTCCACACGTTTTCTATATTCTTTCCTCTACACTCTACACTCTACATTCTACATGTTCAATTCAATGCAATTTCATCTCAAGTCTCAAGTCTCCGGTTTTCAACCTCTCGTTTTAGACTTTTATTCACATACGTTTTACATTCTGTGCCTTATATTTATATCTGTACTTGTATGTGGATGGATGAAAACCCTGTATATATGGAATCGGGATATGTGAATTCAATATCTATTCTCTATTCTCCTTGTGATATGGTAGTCGTCATCATTTTACAGATATATCTGTAGTAAGAGTTGAGTGCGCCTACCCATCTGCATCTGCATCTGCTATCTAAAGTAAGTTATGTAGTACCCAAGAGCATCACGTTCCCGCTCCTCTTCATCTCCCACTTCCACTTCCCAACTCATCCCCATCCAAGTCACAGACAGAAAGTAGAGAGAGAAAGTGAGAAGGCGAGAAGGAAAGAAAGATGGTCACATTTTATGCATGTATGAAGGAATTTTAACTAGATCGGGATCTTTTTTCTTTTTCTTGTCTGGGTTCTTGGTTGAATCTTCTACTAAAAGTGGAACTGGAACTGGAACTGGAAATGAAAGACATATGTACGCCCTGCACATATGTGTTGAAAATATGTAATATGTATGTTTAAGAGCTCATCTATATTTGTGTCATTGTCATGCAAGGTCTTCTATGTCTTCTATGTATTAAAGCTCCAAATATATTATATTATTATATAGGTAAACCAGAACCTGAAAGAACTATAATAATAGAAAGTCGTAGCCAACTCAAAACTCAATTCACACTTATCTTCGTAGATAACCTAGAGTTTCCACACTATTCCTATATATTTAAAAAGGTAAAGCTGCTACTTGCAGGGATGCACATTGTATAGTTGTGAGACAAAAAAAGAGTTCTAGTCGTGCAAATTCACATAATATACAATGTATAACGTACAATTTTCAATGCACAATGCACAGAGCTGTATTACAGGAGTAAAATGGAGTAGTTTTAAATATCTATAGCCTACATTCTTATGGTGAATGTGCAACTCCTTTAACGTCATTTTGTGGATACTACTAGTTTTTCAAAAACGCACATATGCACATGTCTCGTTGTGTCTGGTAGTTAAAGCTGCTGAAAGTGCAAGCACAGTTGAAATTTCAAGAAATGGGATGAGATGAGCTTGAATACTTATGGAGTATAGAGAAAATGTAGGTCCATTATTCTACATGTACTTTTGCCATTGAATTTCTTTCGCTCTTCCAGGCTGAAACAGAATCCAGAGTCTAGCATCTAGCATCTAGAGTCTCGTGTGGTCCACAGAACAGCATAGGAATTCTCTCTGTTTGAACAAATTCCCTCAAGTTTTTCCCCGTTTCTTTCCTCTTAACATTTCATCTCATGGATCTTTTCTATGTACATTATACGAATACGCACATGAATAGGAAAACCCTAGCTGGAGCACCATTCTACCATGTCAATGAAATCTTCATTTTATCAGCCACTTCCGTCCTTATCATTCTAAACCCATTATTCTGTATCAGTGAACTTTCTGTGTCATACTACAAACTTTAGTGTAATCCTTGTGCAGTGTACAGTGTACAATGTACAATGTACAAGTATCAAGTATATTGTGAATTGTGAATAAAATGAGTATATGTATGGACATATAACTTATGTATACAGAGCAAAGAGTGAAGAGTAAAGAGCACAGAGTACAGAGTTTCAGAGCCTTAAAAGTCTGCATTATTCATGCGGCTCCCTTCCACATTCAACTGTAAAAATGACAAGTTGTTTCTTTTCATTTTTCATGGATGTGGATGTGGGACTGACAGACATATTTATTTTTATGGACCTTGGCAAACATCACATATCACATGTAAAAAGTAATCCATTTATCTTTTCTTTCTTTTATTTTCTACAGAATTTGCAGTGACTACAGATAAAGTGGGTTCTTACTCTTACGTTCCGTTTTCCGTTCTTGGGATTTAAGTGAAATTCAAATACAAATACACATACGAATACAAGAACAAGAGTACAAGTAAAACTGAAAAAATTGCAAAATTGAGGTAAGTCTATTTTCTTTTACTATTTTACAGCCCTCTCATAATACTTGATTAACTTTTATAATAAAAAGATGGGCAATCTAAAGAGACATTTGACATTTTCATGTAAATATTATATATGCACATAAAATTACCTGCATACTGAATATAGCATATTGCATAAATAAACGCACTACTACATTTAAAGGGAAAATAGTAAATACAAATACGAGCCACTCTATTATCTATTATGTATAGTGGTACATTGACATATTACGAATTATTATGTCATTGACAACAGTATGCTTCCTTTCAGAAAAGGTGCAAAAAATCTAACCTTTTTTGTGTGCCCAAGCATAATCAAACATAATGGTAGTCGAACAAGTGCAGACACTATAGTAATAACTGTCATTGGAGTGGAAATGAAAGGTTTCCATGAACCTAACCGCAAACACTATGTTTGTTACACAATGAAAGTAAACACAACGTGAGCTTATTACATAATAAAAAAATGTGGAAGTCCAAAACATACCCTAGAAAAATGAACAGGACTCTGGATTGTATACTGTAAACAAAACCAAGATGATTGGCAGCATAAATAGTTTGGTATAGGGAAAAAAATGACCGTGTGGGCGGGAAAAATCTGTAGGTTGTGAATGTGACGGTAATCATCGTTCGGTGACTTTCTACCTCGAAAATAGGAAAAGGAGTAGGAAAACCTCTGTGTATATTTATTTACCGTTTGATTCACGTCCAGCATAAAGTATTCAATAATATAGTATCTTGATTTATGTCATACACGCACATGTGCATAAATCAGTAGGGCTAATCCACATACTGACAAACATTCATACAAGAGAGATATCAAATATCAAATGGAAGCACACAACCAAAATAAGACATACGTTACCCATTACCCATTACCATGAGCCATGAACATTATAATATGAAACACAGGACACGAGGACATGCTTTCTATTTCGGGAAGATAGAGCAGTGGCTTTTTAGCACTGGGCCAAAAACCAATAGCCAAAAAGAAGAAGGGAGAGATTACATGTAGCTTTTGCCTTTTTTTTCCTACAGTGACAAAAAAGGCTTAGGTCGTTTTTTGTCCAAATAGATGTGGATGTGGATGCCGATGCCGATGTTTGCACATCCACTTCCTGATAACTTGGTCAGTGACAGAGAAATGGGCTATCGGCCATCCAGTTTCACGTCCAAATTGGATTAGGACGACACGCAAAAAGGAGATAGAGGAAGAAAGAAAAGCTGGGAAATAGAAATCATCCAAACTTGCTTTTTTTCCTCTTGGACTTGACTTAACTTGAGTTAACTTGAAGACTGCACGACTCGAAGATTTTGCTTGTTCTTCTTCTTCTGTAGCTCTTTGCAGGGCCTACACTCCACACTGTACACTCTACACTGTGCGCTACATGGACAAAAATACATTACATCGTAAAGTGAAAACGTGAGTGAAAATGTGAATTGTAGATAGCTCTATAGAGAAAACAGTGGCAAATCCAGAGATGTAGAATGTACAGTACACAATATGCATGGTACGTTTATACGTACACAAGTCTTCATTGTGGAATAGAATGAAATGCTATGGTATGTGGATGCTTCTAATAGCATGTGCATTTTCCTGCGTTGCAACAAAAAACTGGTACAACTGGTATAATGGAGTAAACTCGAAGAACGTGTGAAGGCTTTATACTTTAGACTATATAGTATGGAGTATAGACTGTGGACTGTGGATGTAGCAGGGACCATATTTATGATGAAATTGAAATCTTCCTCCTTTCTACCCTACATTTTTCTCATTCCAGTAGAAGAGAAGACCTTTTCCTCAAAAAAACGAGAGGATCTCCATTCAATAAATCAATATTTATGATTGAGTACCCAACACGAACCTTCACAATGTCTAATGTCTAACGTCTCTCGTCTAACTTTCTCTTCTTACATCCAGATACAACGTACTTGCATGCATATGTAATATGTAATATGTACAAGTAATATAATAGGTATAAATCTAGGAAACATGTATCTTATTACTTGGGAGGGATGTCTTTGTATGTTGTAGATACTTGTTGGCGCTTGTTGTTGCAAGAACACTGAACATTGAACATTGTACTTGTACGTTGGGCAATGTACAATGTACTTATTCCTCTTGTGTCTCATGTCTTGTGTCTAGTGCTCATGTATACATTTATGACTTGGACTCAAGTTGCTTACAATCCACAACTTGAGTTTCTCTTCCAATTCCAATCCCAATCCCAATTTCAGTTACAAGTGCATGAAAATGTCGAATATTGAATGTACACATGTCCTTACTATTATTTTTTCCTACATTCTGTTCTCTGTATTTTGTACATTGTACATGGCGAAAAATCTAGAGTTTTGCAGACAGACAAAAAGTCGGGTTGCTGCATCCAGTGGAGTGTAATGTGATGTGAGTGACTACGTAGATACGACGCTCAATGTGAGTGTTGAGCGTTGAGTGTTGAGTGTTCATGTTACAACATCCTTGGTCTAAAAATTTGATTCGCCACTACACTGGGATTGGCACTGTTTTTGTGTTTCTGTTTGTGCTTGTGTTTGAGTATAAATATTTATTTACAAAAATGTATCCAGATTATTATACCATACTATATTACAAGTTCCATGTTCCACGAGCCGTAGATGAAAAAAGAAAAGGATAAAAAGAATAGGAATAAACACCAAGAGGAAGACGATCACCAACCGCCGTAGAGCGTAAGGCGCAATGTGTAAAACGTAGCGAACTGAGAGAAAGAAAGAAAGAGAAAGAAGAGGGAGAGGAAGAGGAAGAGACGAGGACGACAACTCCATTCACAGATGTTGATGGATAGGTATACATTAGTGATCTAGCTCAATCTACATATAAACACACGAGATGTGCAATGTACAAGTATGTAAACTCTACATAAATACTCGTATGCCCAACATCAGGCTTTCTCCCTATTTTCTCTTGAATTCATAAACGTGTACATAAGTATAGTGTACAGTGTACAGTCTACACGTGTACACGTCTTAGCTAGATGAGGTGCATTAGAAATGCTGGAGATTCAAGAAGAGGGTTCGGTTCAGTTTGGTGCATATGTGTATTACTATTATTATTATCTGCCCATGTAATTTAGTTTTTCTTGCTTGTTGTTGGTTTACTATAAAAAAATATATGCACAGTGCACAGTGTATAGATATTAGATGTATGTTTGTGTTCAAGAAATTTGGAGTTTTTTCCCCTAATAGAAATGGGCGTGTCAGGGCTAGATTAATATATCTACCTACAAAATGCATTAGCTCATTCTCCAATTCAGTTTTCATATCATTTTCCCCTACTTCTCTTACTTTATTGAGCTCACGGAGCAAACTTGAACTGGTTTCTCTGTATACCACACACACACACATATATACACACCCTCTCTCTCTGACGTTCTCTCTCGTATTATGTGAGAGTGCAGAGCATGTACAATGTACAACGTACAATGTACAATGTGCAGTGTTCTGTTCCGAGCTGAGCTGAGTTGTGTTGGGTTTTTGGGAGCGGGCGCTCCTCGGCTTCAAGAAGGAAAGTATAACTTTCTCTTCAAGCTGGAGTAAAGAAAGTAAAGTACCTCTCATAAATTACCAACGCTTGCTTTTGCTTTTGCAAATAAATTATTTTTCTCATCTATTATTTGTTTGTTTTTTCTTCCTCTTGTTCCACTCTCTGTCTCCCTGGGTCTCATTCTTGCCCCTTCTGTACTCCAATCCGATCCAAGCCAAGCCACCACTACACACTACATACCACGTCGTCAGGGAATATACATGGAAATAATACAGAACAAAGGACAGGAGCATAAGAAGCAAACGACTTGAGAATTAAGAGTCAAGAATTGAGAATTGAGACTGGAAACTTCTCAATAAAACTTTTGCCGCATCAACCATATCGATTTTACTTCCCCTTTTCTCCATTGTCCTCTTCTGGGTTTTGGTTTTTTTTGGTGATTTGGTTTTTGGTTTGGTGAAGGATGCCTGTCTTCTGATTTGTTTGTTTGTTTCTCTTTTAGTTTGTGTATCAAAATCACAATAATGGATAATGGGAGAATCAACAGAGTTGGATCAACTACGTATTGTTTTTTTGCACAGAGTAGTTCATTTTTTCTGTGGGGTTGACAGGACCAACTTTTGACACAATTATTCCTTCTTCTGTATACAGTATTAACTATTTAGTATTTGTTATTTGTTCTTGGTATTGGTATTGGTATTTAGCCATATCTTGTGATTCCATTAGACATGATTCCCAACTCGTTGGGCCACTGGCATTTCGTTGCTGTTCTGTTTTCTTTTCCCCACTGTCATCTCGTCTAGTGCTCTAGTGCTTTGGTTCAACTTTTTCTCTTTGAGATAGGCCAGGCTGCAAATGTTGTAAGTTTGTACTTTATCCAGTATCCAGTATACTCTATACATTTGTAGGAGTGGGGAGTTGAACAACTTTTCTATTAAGAATGATGAATTGTAAAACACGGCGCTAAAGTTTCCTCAGCCATGAAGTCATCAAATCATTGCATAATTTATGTTGTACGCTAGACACACACTAGATACTAGCTACTAGAGAAAACGGCTCACATACGTGAGTGTCTTGAGACCAGAGTCTCCAATGTGTACAATATAAAATATATGGAGCGTGTGTCTATCCAAGTTTGAGCATCAAGTTGAAAAAAGTTGCCTTGTTGCTGTGTAGGCTAAATGGAATTTGCAAAATCCACCTCCTACCTTTTCCTTTTCTCTTCAACCTCCTTTTTTTCTGTTTACCAACTTCTAAATATAAACCAGACGGTGTAATATATAATATACATTACTTAAACAACCATGACTTTTTTTCTACTTTTTTTCCCTACGTTGTTATAGATACCCATAGATATGTATAGAGACAGACACAGATACTAAAGCTACCCTAGATTCTACCAAAAATGATGAAAAAGTAAATAAGTAGTCACCATCTATATTATATTATATTAGTTTTTTAGTTTCTTCTCCGTTATGTGTACAATGTACAATGTACAAGTACTAGATTATTATTATAATATGATATGATGAAGCTCATAAATATTAATATGAAAGAGAGAGAAAGAGAGAGAGAAGACAAATATTAAATTTTCATTTGTTTTTCTTTGTTTTTTTTTTGAATATTTTTATAACTTGAGCAATTTCAATCTGTAATTGGAAATCACAAAGTATTTATAAACCAACCAGAACAAGGAAGATGGAAGGTATAAGGTATAGTATTCTAGATTCTAGATTCTAACAAAGGAACCACAAGTTAAAAGGACAAAGTTTAATCGTTACATTATACTTCAAAATGCTACTGTACGTTAAAATAGATACATGATGCAAATCAATATATTATTAATTTTTTATTGAAATGAAGTTAACTTTAGGAATTTCATTCCCATCTCTCCTCCTTTTCTAAGTAAAAGTATCTTCTATAGACAGAGCAAACTTTGTCAACCAAACAGCAACTTCAGAAAGTGTGTAATTTCTCACGTCTCCCGTCTCATCTACGGTATTTAGTAAACCTTCAGTAGTACTCTTTATTAATGTGATCCATGTCAAAGAGCTACAGTATACATTAAACAAAAACATGTACAATGTACAGTGTACAATGTGCAGTACATGTCACAATATCACCATGTCTAATTAATGATAAAAGCAATACGTGCTCACTTTGTCTTTTTATGAATGGGAAAGTCGGAGCTGCGGGGATTTTCAAAGAGGAGAAAAAAAATAAATGTGTATTTTCCCAAGGAAAAGAAAAAGCAAGAAGAAAAGGCCTTGAGGAGAAAATCAGTATCAGCAAAGAACAAGTTAAAAATAAAGAACAGAGAAGAAGAGGAAGAAGGCGAGCAGATTGTATCCATATCCATTTTTTATGAAGATGTGGTACTTTTATTATTATAATTATCATTGTCGTTGACTTGACTTTGGCCATTCAAGTCTACATTCTACATTCTACGTCCTTACAGCAGCTCTGTAAAATGTATAAAATGAATTGTATAGAGACGCTGGAATGAAGCAGAAACTGTTGTGCAAAAATGAGGAGAGGAAAAAGAAAATATGATGAAGAAACGGTATTAGTTTTGTGAGACAAAAATCTGCTTCCATCTCATTCCACTACAAACTACACGCCATGTACATTGTACATTCTACATATACATAACACATAATACATAATACAGAAAGATAATAGTCTCTGAGATTGCTAATGGGCATTTTTCCGCGGCCATAGAGCCAAAAATGAGAAATAAAGCTAACACCCACGCTCAATCCACAACCAAAACTAAAACCAAAGTCAAAGCCAAAGCCAAAGTCAGCCCTCAAACCAAAGTGTTCTTTCTCTCAGCACGGTTCTCAGTTCTCAGTAGTCAACTTCCAGTTTGGATTTTGGATTGTGCTGAAATAGGAAGTAAAAGTGAAACTGGTGTTGGGAATAGCTCTAGAGGCAAAGAGGTAGAGGAAAGATAACATTTGTACTGGGAAATATTTCTTCATTGCTTTATTGCTCAGGAAAAGTTGGGTTATGGTTATGTGATGGGTTGGGCTGGAAGCTGGAAGCTGAGAGCTGGGAACTGGAATAGGATGTATTGGGCTGGATTGGATTGAGGAAAGAATCCAACCCAGCCGTGGTTTGGTTTGGTTTGGATCGGCTTGTTGTGGTTTGTATCTGTATTTTGTACATTGTACAGTTGATGTGTAAGTGTGCGTATAGATGTACATTGTACATGTATGCATTAGTTGTGTTCATGTGAATGTGAATGTGGAACGGCTCCAAGGAAAATTCATAAAGAAACTTCCCGACACTAATTGCTTGCCGTGCACCATTAATCAAGATAAAGATCCGAAAGAGGAACAGACAGAAGGAGAGAGGGAAGAGGAAAGAACCGAGTGTGTAGCAGTTAACAGTGTGCAAAATCTTTCTTTTTCTTCCCTCCTCTTGATTCCTCTGTCTCTCTCTCTCTCTGTCTCTTCTGTACTTCCTCCTTCCCTATGTAAATTAATAACAAATTACCCTTGAAAGCACCTGTCGTAAGCTCTGGCTTAGAAACATCACCAGATTTTGTCATTTCCACCACAAACAAAAAACATTAAATAAGAACTGGGGTTTCATGGACGCCTTTTCCGCTTTTCCTCCTCTGGAATTCACTTGACTTTTACTTCTTCATTCTTAATTCTTAATTCTTGATTCTTAATTCTTGATTCTTGATTCTTGATACTTAACATTCAACATTCTTGAAAAATCTAAAATACCATAGACACTCGGTTGTTATTCAAGTTAAAATAGAGATTCCTCCATATATTTTTTTAAATACAGATATCACTTATTTTCTGGCTGTACTTATTCCATTTAGCTTTCTTTGTGGTAACACCATGTGTTTTTAATTGCTCTTTTTACTGGGAAGTGAGATGCTTAAAATTTTATCAATAAAACACCCATTAATAAAATTCTGTTTTAGATATTTTTGCTTTCTATTCACTTTCGCCTCCTTCAAAATTGATGCCAACTTATTGTACAATATAATATGTGTGCATATTGGTGCAACGACTGTTGTCATATTTGCCAAGCATTTGGTTTGGTTTTTTTTGAAAATGCCGCCATCTCTAGTTCCAGCACACATAGATAGATAGATAGATAGATAGATAGATAGGTATATACAATAGCCAAGGCATTGGTGAACAGTAAAGAGCTTGAATCATAACACTTACACATTTATGCTTCCCATCCATGTTCATGTTAACCGTAAGAGTAAACAGTAAACAGTGTAAAATGTACAAAGAGAAATGGAGGACGAGCGGAAGAAAGGGGAGAAAGTAAGAGACGGAAAGAGAAAGCACAAGAGAGTATCTCAACATGTAATTGTTGTCTTCACAGTGGGAAGTTCATTTCAAAAATGCATCACGTTTTCTCACCATGACGTCCTAAAATATGTCTACATGTGGTGAAATACGAATGACGTTTATGGTCCTCTCGGATAAGTTTTCCATGTTCTCCAAAGGAAAACTCGAGTTTTCTCTCTTTCTCCTCTTTTCTACTTTTCCTTTTCTTGTTGTTGCTGTTGTTGTCTAAAAGCTCTTCAGTGGAATTCCGCATGTGTCTTTTCTGTCTTCTCTTTAAAAGTCTAAATGCTACGTTCATCTTGTTACACTTCCGATTGTCGGATTATTATTATGTGGGTACAGTGTACACTATACAGTGTACATGGTGAACAATGTGCAATGAGCATTTGAGGCGTGAAGACAGACACAGCAAGTCTGTGAGGAAATCAAAATCAGAAATCAGGCGGTTTATTTCTTCATTTTTATTCAAATACCAATGCCGCATTCATAGTGTATTTTTTTATGTTGATGTTGTATGTTGTATGTATGTAGTTTTTTCCTATATTATATTATGAACAGTCAAAAATCCAGAATCGACCACATCTGTCTGTCTTTTTGTATCATCTGTTTAAACCGGCATCACAAGATTAAGTCTAGATTAAACCGGATGAAAGATGAATAAAGTAATTTGCCTTGGTTAAATGGGTGTAGTGTCGTAGTGTCTAGTGCGTACAAGATAAAAGATGAGCATTGAGCTTTGAGAATCGAGCATTGAGAATCTTTCTTGTGCATTAAACATCAGTTTTAAACTTTTTTTTACACATGTGGTGTATGAATTATGAATTATAAACTAGGGGGAAAAGTAGAAGTTTAGCTATAAACTTCACATGATACATGAAAAGATACCTTATGCATGTTTTGTTCAATGTAGAATGTATAGTGTATAATGTTGACAAACTAACGATTGTCATGATTGACATTTAGGGATGAAAATGACGTGGCTGTCATGGAGTACAAGCCATGCACACCATTTATCTTGTTGTCTCTCAACTTTCCTCTATTCTCCATCCTCCATCTTTGACTTTGACTTCATCTTTGTCTCCGTCTTTTTCTTGCTTTTGGTCCTTTCTTCTTCTTTTTCGTCGTCTTTGGTCTCCCTATTTTACATTAGGATGATTGTGGTAGGAAAGAAGGAAGATGCTGACGGGATTGCTGACGGGGAAGATGAACGATCTCAAGGAAATTCAGCGGGGGTGTGTTGCTCAAAGTTGCATATGTGTCTATATATATCTATATATATAATGTAAACTTTGCAGACAATTTCCATACTCTACACCCAAATTCAAATCCAAATCCAAATCTACATGGATCTATCCATCTATTTGCATAATGCATGTGCTCAATACATACAAAAACCATAACTGTTGATAGCATAGGAAATTTTATTACATTATATTATATTATACGCAATTTTTATAGCTTTTGGCTCCGTAGGAGTAGGAGGAGTAAGAGTAGTTTCTACTTTATATGTGATGCCGTAGTGCGTTGTGCGTACTGTATAAATGAAATGATAACATGCATAAAGTGCGTATATATCTTCGAAGGAATGCCAATGCCAATGCCAATGCGAATGTGAATGTCAATGACAAGAAAAGGGGAGAAGGAGAAAAAAAGACAAGCACGGGCTTAATGTGTACTTGCGCTTGAAGTGTGCACGGTGCAGGATGAGAAATTCATGAGTGCATAAAGATACTTTTCCTCAACTGAACTGAACTGACGGCGGTTGAAGTAGAGTTGCAGTCATCGCCATCGCCATCACCATCACCATTGCCGTTGTCATTGTCATCGTCATGATGATGATCATCATCATCAAAATATGGGAGCATAAAAAGACAGTGACATTTCTCTTTCCCCTCCCAACTCTACATTGTACATTGTACAGTGTAGAAAGCAAAAACTTGAGGAATGAGATGGATAAAAACATTTCGACGTCTTTATAACACTTTTTTGGATGTACATTGTAGAGTCTAGAATCTAGAATCTAGAATATCAAAGCCTGAAACAAGACGGGATGAAAGAATGAGAAATGAAAAGAGCTGAGCTGAGAGGGAAAAGGGGAAAAGAATGGGATAAAAGTAGATAGATGTGTGAGAAAGTGTGGGAAAAACTTGTTGTGAAAACATTTGACATTTACCATTTACCATTTACTTCAAGAGAGAAAAGTGGAAACAACAACACGTTTTATCCCATTTCCTCATTTATTCATTCTTCCTTCATATCATAACATTTGTGTATTTAGTATTTATAAATACAACTTGTATTGTATTTTACACTGCAATCATAGGGTTCTACATAGAGTTGTTGTACTATTTATTTACACCACATTTACATTTACATGTATCAGTGGTTCTGGGGTCTGTAGTTTATCGTCAAACTTTGAGTCTCTCTGATACACCGGAAAATGGAAGAGACAGCCAAAATATGATTACATTCATACTTTATACAAAGACATGTAAAGCATCAAGTTCACAGTGACATTTCCATCTCACAATGAAAAAACAAAAACAAAAACAGTGTCGATACTTTTATGTACATATAAGTGTCATCATCATCATCATTTTATATCTGGTGGAGACAGCTGATGGAAATGCTGAAGGGATTCATACGAATATGAATATTTCAAAATATGAAAAACCTTTTCAAGGTTTTCAGCCGCGGCGTATGACGAGGGTTTTGAAAAAGTTTGACCAATGGTAAATTTTTTGATGGCCTATCTACGGAAACTGGTACTGGATACTGGGTTTTGCAATGCAGGATGCACCATGTCACTTGAACCATTCAAATGTTGTTCAACTTTAACCTAATTCTGTACCACTCAATTTTTTCAATCAGCGTGGGATGAGAATACTACTGTCAAACATGAGAGGTTCTCCCGTCAAAACTATCACGTGAACTAAACGTGGTGGAGATGCATACATATTTCTACCATAGTGCACACTGCACATTAAAATGGTTAGGAAAAGGCTGAGAGTAAGGAGATGCTAAAGTCTAAAGCTGGAAGATGGACTATGGACTGTGAACTCCCTTGTGATTTACTGCATGACTTTATTCCTATTTATATTACCTTTTAGACAGGACACGTAGATCTGTCCACTGTCTACTGTCTCCTGTACATCATTCAGCATTGGACGGATCTAGAAAATGCAATGGTATTGGCATTGGTTTTTGTATTAGATATAATTCCAAATGTCCAATATCCAAGCTGAAATTGCAAGCTCCAAATTGAAAGGAGACCCGTACTCACGGTTTTATTACATTGCATGAAACTTCAAATGAGGAATGGCAGCAAAAAGAAAGTGAGTGAGGGAGTGAGGGGAGGGAAGATGAGGCAGTATTTATCTATTTATTTATTTATTTGTCTGTTGGATGTTGGATGTTGGAAGTTGCAAAAAAAACTGTGGGTGTTCTTCCTATTGAATGGGCAAATGCATGAATGGATTGATACTTGGATACATCTGTATGAAAAGTATCTGTAATGTGTAATCTCTATCCGTTTACTGTTTGTTTCCTGGACAATTACATTGACCAGGACCATTGAAGGATGACGTAAGGATACAAACAGTATAGCAAAATAGATAGAACTTGGCTTATCCTCTTTATATTATATTGTGCTGTTTAACCTGCACAGTTGAAAAAAGGAAGCCAGCCCCAGAAGTCTCCAGATGTTTACGAGGCCATTTCAATGAATATCTTACACAATTTTCCCTGGTAATGGTCAGTTTTTTGGGCATACTTTTTATATCGACAGTCGACAGTCTCACATTTAACATTTAATATCAAAGACACTCCTACCCGTTTTGTCGTTTGTCGTTGCACTAGGCACTTGTGTAGTTCCTATTCGGAGTTATCCTCTCTCTTGCATCTTGGACACTAGAGACTAGAGACTAGAGACTAGCCACCAAATCCACCAATAACCGTCAATCAATCCCGTTACAGTTTTTTCCAAACAGTTGCTCTTTTATTTAACCTTGACTTGTACGTTAAAAACTGTCCGGAGAGCAATAAAGCTGTATCGAAGTTCTCTAACGTATTTTTGTTCCTAAATAGCCGATCTATAGACATAACAAATGCAGGGATATTTTAATATTAAAATTTCACTACCGCCAAAATTCTATAAACTTAAACATCCCACAAACTGACCAAACATGTTATGTATAGTTCTAGTTTTAGTTGAACAATAGATTGGATTGGACATTCAAAACCAAAACCAAGAGTTTCAATTACACAGCTCATTTAATAATAATGATGATCCTACAACACCAAATACCAAATACCAAACATAAAATCCAGCACATTACAACTTCCAACTTGCAACGTACAACACTTTGCAGAACACTGTCATAACTTTTGCAACAAACTTGATGATACAATTCACCTTCCTGGAAATTTCTGGATGCTTTTGTAATGTTTTTTGTCTTGTGTATTTTGTATTTTGTATTACGCAAGTTTCCTCGCAAGTCTCAAGTTAACGGAGAAGCCACAAACTAATAATAGTAATAATATTCTTCTTTTTATGAAAACGACTGTGTGTATTTCAGCAAAGCCCTTAGGGAAATGATCTTGATTCTTATGATACTGACTTGATTCTCCGTATTCCTGTACATTGTACATTGTGCATTGTACACACTGTATTTTATATGATATACTTTCAAACACCAGTAAACATTTTACATTGCACATTGAAAATTGAATACCTATAATACCTGTGTTGTGTATCATCATATTTATTATTTGGATATGGATATGTGAACAGAGATGTGTCCATGTTATCATGGTTCGCCTTTTTGATTCCCCAGTTGAATTCATATTGTCATTAGAGTCAAAATCAGAATCCGAATGGGAGAAAGTGAGAGATTTGACAGCAAAGAGTAGGAGAAAAAGTTGCTTCCATTACATTATTATTAATATTATTACTGCTATAACTTTACCATTAACTTGACGCCGTAACAAAAGTCGGCAAACTAATACAGAAAAAGACAGGGACATCCGCAGCGACAGCAACTCTCACCAATACAAAAGTTATGAGAATATCTAGAATATCTAGAATCCAGAAACTAGAAACTAGAATATATCTGGAAAGCAAAAGAAAAAGTAAGCGGCAAAAATAGCAAATCATGACTTTCTCCCTCTTTCCCTTTTCCGTATTCCCGTAGTTGTGAATCATTCCCTGTTCTGTCTCTACATTCTTGTTCCTCTTTCTCCCCTAGT
>JABASP010001185.1:0-33072 GCA_019776565.1 Sminthurinus signatus | reverse complement strand
GGCCTTTTAAGACTTTTCGGTCTGGTCTGACGAATTAGTAGGTTTGGCAACGCACCCTATGTCTTCGCTGTATTGAACAAATGTGAATAAATGACAGAGTATGAAAAAACTCGGTCATTCATATTTCATATCACAATACCAAATAAAAGGAATGCATAATATTAGATAACACGTATTACAGTAACAGGATCAACAGACAGAAACAACAAAAACATCCGTTCTCTGTACACATGCAACCGTAGCTCGTATCAGACAAATGTATACATCAGTATACATACTATAAACTACAAACACAATTTTTATATTTAGCCCATTTGGAACGGATGTGTCTCATGTTTTCGTGGAAATGTATAATATTTATTCATATTTTCGTGGATCGTGGATACTATCAACCCAAAATCAAGTTTTATTCATTCATTCATTCATGCATTCGAATGAAATATGAAATACACATATGTTTTTTTACACATATGTATCAAATTATGTATACATCTGAACTATTCCGTACATGTAGATTCTCCATTTGGTGAAGCAGAATCTTTTTTTTTGGGGTATAAAACTTAAAATATAAACGTGATAGACTGTGAAGAAAAAAAATTTGATAAATTACAGTTGAAAGCAAAAGTGTTTTCATAATAATAAGTTTTTTGCATATACTTACTAGTTACTAGTATTATCGAACACAATTGCATTTTGCATTTATAAAGTAGTAGCATACATCATTATAGTATCTAATATCTAGTATCTGTATCATGCTACATATATTTTGCAGATTTTTTTCAGAGAAATGAGTAAAACGCCCTGTAGTTTCCTTCCTCATTCTGTCGTAGTAATCTATGGCAAAGAGTGCAAAGTGTGCAATAAATAATATGATTTTCATTACATCTTACATCTATTCTTTACCTGGTAATTTCTAATTTATAACACCAAAGAATTCTCTAGGACGTTGCATTTTTGCATGCACGCGTGTATTCTCATATATCTTCTTGAGACTGTATGACTGTGGTTTATTGAACATGTAAAATAAACTAGGTGTTATATTATATCATATTGTACAAACTACAAACAGTGTATTAAACTATAAGGAAATCAAAATGTGTATACATGTGATAAAAGTATTTTAATATTAAATGACAGAATTTGTTTGCCACAATCTGACATAATTAATACTAGTATACAGCATAAACTAGGTACACAATTTGTATTTTAAATGTTACACTAGTAAATTACTTATTTTAATTCAGAATCCTTCATTTTCTCTGTCTCTCTCTTTTGTGACTTATAACTTATCCATTGTTTCATATATTCTGAGACAGCTTAATTAATAGGAATGATTATTCTTACTATTGTGATTTTGTTTCCCCTTATGATGATTTGATATTCATCTCCATTTCGTCTTTAGTTTAATTAAGAGTAGAATAATGCTTTCTTTGTGGCTAATGTTTTCATGTATCACATGCATGTGTGCTGTCATACAGTAATTATTCACATCATTCGGTCATCTACATTACATTCTCAATAACATTTTACTTTCACTCTCTGTGCAAATGGATTCAAGTTATGTTCCTTTTATTGCTAACTTATTCATCGAAGCGAAAGAATACAGTTGACAGTTCCTGGTTTTACATTTTTACTTAAAATATTTTCAATAAACGTATTTCCGAATTCACAAAATTATTACAAAAACTTACTTGAAACACAAAACCTATTTAACGTTTTAAAATAGTTATATATAATCCCCAATATCGTATATTATGTTACCTATACGTGCTGACAATAATTATGATGATTGGTTTCTTGATTTTCTCATTACTAAAAGTCAATATTTACAATGCAACAATCATCCCTGTTCACTTTTTCATCTTTTCATGCAATGAACTATGGTTTAGGTATAATAGGTAAGAAAGTAGGCAATACGTGGATTTTGTACAAATTCTTCTAAGTTCTAACCAAAACTTTTCATTTTCTGTTTCCTACAGATTCCACCACAAAATGTAAGTACGTTTTGAACATTCTGTGTAGACTATAGACGTTATTTAAAATGGAAAAGAGTATACAAAATGCAACACACAGCATACAATTTGAAGCTGACAGACACATCCACAGAAATGAGGAATGAGGGAAGAAAGAGGAAGAAAAGTTTTTAAAGAACGAAACTTGTTAACACACGCAATTAGACATAGAGGTATGAAAACTAATTGACGTTCGGTATACATGAGAACCAGATGAGAGTTTTCAAGATCTCTTAATGGCAACACCGAGGAGGAAGATGAAAAAGATGAAGCTTACGGTGAGAGACATAAACAAAAAAAAACAATATAGTCTGAAGAAAGGAATTGAATATTCCATATATCCATATATATAAGAATATAGGAGTATTGTTCAGTTCAGAATGTGTTTTTTTTGCAACTTTGACTTCGGTGCCCCTTGAGGGCCAAAAAAAATTACACAATCCGCCCCTGACTCATGCAAACAGTATGAGTTGAAGTTGTCATTCTTTCGGCAAGTTTTCTTGAGAGTTTCTAGTATGTCTGATGTTTTGTGTAGACGCATGATTCCATATTCCATATTCCGTATCTGTCTGTAGCGTGTACGTGCGTATACGTGTTACCTATAAAAGCTCCAGTGTTTATGTACAATGTACAATGTAGTTATGTAATATAAAGGTCTAAAAGCTCATGTAAAATGCACATACTTAATACTTAATACACATACACAGACATGAACCAAACCATGCTCTCATAATGTGCACGTTGCACACACACATATAGGTAATATGTAATATGATGTATTCTTATATTATGTGTAAGTAAATTTGTTTGATCTTTTCACATATTATTATACATGTACTTTAAACCACGATGTGGATTATGCTGATGATGGTTTCGGTATTCGTTGAACACCAGCACTTAGATTTCCATACAATCACCAAGCACATTATTACACATGATGATTTTTATGTTCCAAAAGATAATGTATTCCTCTGACTCTTCGTGTACAATTCTTTCTCGTGTATTACACTACATGCTACATACAAGAAGGAAAATGATGAATACATATGGAAAATGGACATGGAAGAAAATGAAAGAAGATGAAAGAAGAAGGAAAACAAAAACAAGCATCATAGATCACAGGTTGTTGTAAATTGTAAATACAGTGCAAGGTGAAAATGCAAGTATCCATGTACACTGTATTGTACAGTGTACATAATACTTGTATGTGAGAGGAAGAAAAGGGATTGACAAGTATGATTTGCATTGCATTGCATCTTATTTCAATTTTAAAGCTACTCAAATTCTTTCAAGCAACAATAGCCCAAGCACTAGCACCAACAGCAACAACAACAAAAACAACAACAGTAACAACAGCAACAGTGCATTGAGATATATTCAATAATATGACGACGAGATGACGATGACGTTGAATTTTATGTTTTATAGAACGACAATAGATAGATAGATAGCTACGCATACCACACTTGTGCTGATGAAAGTGAAACAGTTTTCAAGCCCCCTCAAAAGATCTGTTCTATCTATCTCTCTCTGTTTCTCTGTTTCTCTGCGTGTGAGTTTGTGTATATCTCTCAATGCTACACAATGCAATGTTACTGGTTACTGGTTACAGCTCTTAGCTTTGGCGAAAAACGTTTGTCTGTTGGGCTTTAAGTCATAAGTATTATGTATTACTTGTAAAAATCGTGGGTATCTATACAGTTTTATGCGTACACGTTGTTATTTGACGTAACGTAATTCCCTCATCCAAACTTCTACCTACAACTAACAACTACTGCTGCTTCCACTATCCCTATCACTATGAGAGAACCGACCGACAACTTACACTACTGCCGCTTTCTGTACTCTGTAGTACTACTACTTCTACTCCTGCTACATAATCTACCATTACTCCATCCATTTATTTAGTCAACTCAGGAGTATTTACCAAGGAATAGCACTGCTGATAGGGAGGGGTCTCATATAAATACCAAATACGTGTCAAGTTTCAGTTCAATGTTCCATCGTCTTTCCAGCCGTCCAGAGTAGTCACAGAATCAGAGGCAGAGTAGATTGAGTAGTGGTTATTATTGTTTAAAATCATTGTCACACCAGGATTTAAAAATTATTTTGTATTTTTTTTTGTGGTTTTTGTGTAAATACCTACATCAAATTATTACATATTTTTTTAAGTGCTATACTAATATAAAGCTTCTGTTTGCTCTGAAAAATAAATTCAAAAGTGCTGTACACAATATATTATACATTGTATACATACGAAAATTCCAAATTCCATCAGTGAAACAAAAACCTGTCTGTGTTTTCAATAGTGTGGAGGGCTTAGGAGCTCAATAAACTAGGACCAAGAACCAAGAACACGTGTTTCTGACTCTTCACCTTTCCTCCTATTCTTGTTCTGTACATTGTACATTGCTGGAAGGTGCTGTTTAAAAAACGAGTGTTGTGTGCTGTGGTCATTATTGAAATACTATTAAGTTATTTTTAGAAATGGTAAGCATATAAAATATACATATCAATTAAATAATAACCTTTTTTTAAAAAAGAAAGAAAACAAACAACAAGACGTGTGTATATATTTCACTTGTCATTGAAAAGACAAACACTCAGTTTCCATTTCGTGCTTTGGATTACCTCAAAAGACTGTTACTGTGGTATCGTTTAAGTGCATGTGTTTCCGAGTTTGGAATTTTTAAGAAAATTGAAAGTGCAGATTACTTTATATAGATTTTACAGCAAGAAAAAAAGTGTTGTTTGAACTGTTTTTTTAAAAGTGTAAAACATTGTGCAGCTTCAAGAAACAAAGAAGCAAACAAAGTTCTCTCTACAATTAATTTTTGTTTATATTTGTGTGTTATTATCAAAATAGGAGATGTGGCGAGTTTTTCTATCTGTGGCACTTTGGGTGTTTTTTACTGGAAACCCCGTTCGTGCTGGTGGATACGGTTCCTATGAAACCTATAACAATGGATTGCAATATAATGTTGTTCCTGTTGTCAAAGAGGTTCATGACTACTATAGCGTGAGTTATTTCTTATTTCTTATTCAATACAAACTATAGATTATATCATAGACAAATATTACATAGCCAAAGCCTAGTACTTCTGTCGCATTTTTCTATAGACTTTAGAGTTTCTACTTATCGGATTAAAAAGGGTAAAGTGAAAGCCAAAGCCAAGTCAATGCAGTTTATAAAATGACATGATTTAATAAAAATGCATAGTAGTACATACATAGTATTTTAAGAAACATAAATATGCAGACAAAATTAGCATGTTTGTATGTAAATTAGACTAGTTAAAAAAATGATTAAGTGATTACAATTATTTTGATTATGATGAAAATCAGATCATAAATGGATCAAGATGGATCAACTCTAAGAGATAGTCGATGACAAATTGTATAAACATTTGTGAGAAAAATGTGACAATAATGACAATGATATAATGGGAAGAAAGAAGAAAAGTTTGCATATTGTATAATATATTATATACATATGTAGGTAGATGACAATCTGTGGTTTAAGTTTTTTTCCTGTACAAAAACTATCAGAATCAAATTACAAAGAATCATACAGAAAAGAAATGAGAGAGAGGAATACCCTAAATAGTTAAATTGTACTGATACAGTCATTTTAACTCATCTGTGTTCAGTGTGTTCTGTGTGACGAAGAGGATTAAGTATAAATGTATACATGTATATGGGAATGCATTATACTATATTGGAATTGGAATTACATTAGGTATGCAATATGACAGCAAGAGACACGACCCACCTGACAACTGACAAACATCATACGTGTATGCAATATTTTTAAAACACAATACATCACCACCTCACGACTCGATCAAAACATAAAAAGAAAATAGATCTACAGGGATTACGTTCTAAAAAAAATTAGGTTTATTATTCATCAATCCATCCTTCTCTTTCTCTCTCTCTCTCTCTCTCTACATAATATGAATAAAGGATTAGCAATTAAATGATTATGAAGGCTCATTTAAAATTTGATCCAGAGCAACTTGATTATCGCAATTTTCATGATTAGTGGTATACCTGAGTGCTGAAATCTGAAATGTGTGTGCGTATACTAACTTTTTATTGTGTGTAAAGGCTGAATAAAAAACGTGTAACTCTAACTTTAGGAACACTTTATACGACACTTTTGACTTTTGACTAGATTGTATAGACTAACCTGTAGGTTGCATAATTTCCCATAGACAAATCTACCATTACATACCTTTGACACTGCATGTGTATTATTATGCAATTTGTAATTTCCGAAGCCACTGAAAAATAATTTCTTTACAAAGCTCAAAGAACATTATGATGAGATTTGGAATTTGAATTCCTATTGACCTGAAACAAATTAGTTGTTTCACTATCTGTACTGTATTACATATTTGAAATCGTGTGTTTTGATTTTGGAGTATTAATGATTCCTACCGAATTACTCGCATAACACATTCATCTAACACTTTTGGATGTCGTGCGTACTATAATTAATAATTAAAGCAGGTTTATTGGCACTACCATTAAATTTCAAAATAACATTTAAACATGAATGTTGTTTTCAAATCGATATAAAAATTAGAATAATAGTTTTTGGCTTTGACTTATTTTTGGCTATAGTGTAAGGGTTGAAAATAAAAGTATTTTGTAAAACAGGTTGATGATGATAATTTTTATTCTATTCAATGTATTTAGAGACCTAAATATTCATTTGGATACGAAGTAGAAGATTACTACAATCAATTGTCTCACGGAAGGTAAATTGTGATTTACATCATTTTCATAATTTAAGCTTCAATTTCTAAAGTGAGGATTTTATTAATCATTTGCTTGCAATCCAAATTTAAATACAGGTGGGAAAGCAGAGATGGTAATACAGTTGTTGGGCAGTACAGGGTAAGTCCTTTTGATCTTTATGATTCATGTCTCAAAAAGTATAATCTCAACACTGTTTCTCCGCTTTCTGGCTCATTTGAGTAAACAGTAACTACTGATATTTTGATGTTGGAGCCATGAATTTTTGTTTTTTTTTGGTGAATGGGCATTATTTATATTTTATTGAGTGCACATTGTAACTTGAAGAGCTTTGTTTTTTTCTTAGGTCCTCCTTCCCGACGGGAGAATACAGGCAAGTTAAATCACTATTTGTATTGTTTTTCATCATGTACTTATTATTGATTATGACAGTTTATCTGTGCATGGTTTCTCAAATATTTTACTCGTTTGAATCCCGATCCTCTAATCCTCTAATCCTGTAATCCTGATATTTGATTTCTAAGTAAGTTCAATACTGAAAACTGAAAATGCACACTATTCTTCTTCCTCCATCCTTCATTCTCACATTACCATTATTCTATCTGTCTTCACTTCACTTCCACTGCAATTATATGAATCCAATATCAAGGTTTTTTGAAATGCGTACATGCATAATATTCCATCTATCTCTCTGTGTTTTCCTCTCTTTTTGTTAGTATGTCTGGGTTTTTGTCTGTGGCATGCATGCATGCATGTGGCATAAGGCATAACACAGCTCAGTTTCCCACTTGTTATACTCTTCTCTGTCTCTCTTTCTTTTTCTCTACAAGTCATGGACATGAACAATGCGTAGAGATATTGCACTTTTGAGGGAAATTGACAGGAGAGTTAGGATGACTGCGTACACCACTATATAATAACTCATAGAAATGACTTACAACTTGTAAGGGATAGATATAAATTACAATATAATATAATACAACATACAACAAAAGTATTTAGAAGAAGACGCGTCTGTGTCTGTAATGTACCCACACAATAGCAATGGCAATGGCAATGAAGCATGTAATATCTACTCTTCTTTTTCACACACATACCTACAAAATACACAATACAATACAAAGAGCTAGCAAAGATCTATCCACAATCCACAATATATGTATAAAATAAACGATTTACGAAATGCGTAAACGTACCTCAGAGTTCATGGTAAAGCTGGTTTGGTGTTTGGTTGTACATTATATCTGTATTAATGTATTAGCCTGATACTGATAATAATTGGGTATACACTGTATATGTACTTATGTGTGGAAATGGGAAATCAAAGGAAAAGAAGAAGAAAAGTCCGTAGATTCAGCTGAAATTTGAAATGGAGCAAAAACCGCATGCAGAAAATGAAAAGTAGCAATATCCAGCACATAATATACAATATACAATACACGATATGATGTGTATTGAATTCATTGCAAGAGCAAAAAAAAGTTTCTATAGATCCCATTACATAATAGTCCTTTGCACAAGTGAATGAGTAAAGGAGTAAAAAGAGTTTAGAGGAAGAGAAAAGAAGTTTTCAAAGGATTCTAAAGAGTAAAGAGTTGAGATTTGAGATTCACTAGATTCAAATCACAAGGTACGATGAGCATTGGGCATACATATTACATATCTCTGTCGATATCTACATCTATTCCATACTTTTATACAGAGATATCTAAAGCTGGAAAGATATCAGACAAAAAACCAGGCTCATTGCCTGGCCATCAGTTACACTTACATACAAAGAAAAATAGCACTATTGTAACAGTATAGATAGGTTTTAGGAAAAAATCCCAAGAGTCTTTAGATATTAGATACTTTAGCTTTTCTTTGAGCTTCGAGTTTCTAGCACAGTGTAAATAGTAAATAGATTAGTAGTAAAATTACACTGGTCAAGTTGGTTAACAATTAAATATTGTTTGTTAAAAAGTATCTAAAGAAAAAAAGTATCATCAAGTTGGCCTTGCTCATTTAACAGACGGTAGTCCAGGAGTTTGTATAGGTTGTTGGTTGATGGAATCAGGACGAAAAATCATCATCATCATTATTATTATTATCATTATTAGTGAAGCTCATTCTATTCTGCATAGATAGATAGTTTGTAAGTTAGTTGGGGTGTTAAACTCTTAAGAACTGCGGACGGACTGTAGACAGTAGACAGTGGACATGTATGCGTAAAAGTGTGTAAATGTTGCTACAAAAATGCAATACATACATAATACAAAATACAAATACATGGATAAATAGAAAGATGGATGAATGTATAATACATAATATACTAGCACTAAGCATGTAGTTAGTAGTTAGTATGGTAGTTATGCTCTCGGATTTCCTTCCTCTTCTCCTGAGCGCGTTGCATTTCATTTCATTTCATGCCATTCCATGGCACACCATTACACTGTACATTGTACTCTCCTTTGTACACTCATCTGTATTATCTATTGTGTACTTTGTAATGCAGATGGGAGATATACAATGTACAACATACAAAAGAAAAGCACAGGTATAAATTCTCGAAGGAAGTAAAAAGCAGTTTGTCAAGTATTTCTCATTTCATAGCTAGTTTTCTACAAGCAGTGCAATGCCAATGTGCCTTCCTATATGACAGAGTACAAAGTATAATGTATATCATGTATGCAGATAGTTTGCATTTCATACTTCATACGCACATGAATATATTGCATACGGATACACAACACACAGTACAGAATACACATCATACCTGTTCAATGCATTCATACATTTTTTTTCATCCACGTTTATTCTTTACTCTTTACTTTTTACCCTCCGCCCGTAGATCTAACAGCTCACAACTAACAACCAACAACACTTGTTCCCTCGTTCTTTCTATAGGTACATGTAACTCACATGTGACTTGAATATCATCTGTACAAAAGTTTACGAGTCTAATGGATTTTCTTATGTTACACATACACATGTTACAATATTACAAGTTACAGGGAAGAGTGAGGAGTATATAAAGGAAAAAGAAATTTCTCCAGTTATAAAAAAGTATGAAAGAGACAGAGACACAGAGACAACGGCGACATAATGACAGAAGAACACAACATGTGTCTTGTCATATACATACATGTATGAGACATTTACGAGAAAATATATCTTTATGTAAAGAGCATCTTTTTATGCACATTCAAGTATTCAAGTTGATATATATTTTTTTACACATTATATACTCAAGCATAAAACAAGCCACTAACAACTAACAACCACCAACTAGCAACTAGCAACAAACGAGGACCAAAGAACAAGTGCATAGTAATATTTTAGTTTACAATCAAATTTCAAATCAAATTAAATCGTATTAGAGATTGCATTCAACTTGGGAGCTCATGTAATGTTGTAATCTCTGTTGAATTACAACCATTTTACTTTAATGTGCTCCTTCAACTACTCTCATTTCCCTTTCCTTACACGTATTCCTATTTGTATTCATATTTATTCCTTAACTCGCCGAATATGAAACTCAAAACTCAAAACTCCAAACTCACTCTTACTTTTATTTAAATGTCCATTTTATATTCCATGTATCATGGTCACTGATTTCTGCACACGTCTTTTATCATCTCATCCCATAAGCTCTGATTTTGATTAGACACATAAATTATTCTATAGGAAATGCATTTTTGAATGAGATTTAGAAATATTTAAGAGACGGATTCTTTTTTACAAGCAGAAAATCTTCACAACACATTAGATTAAATTCAAGAATCGAGATTGAGACAGTTGGACAGAGAGAGGAAAAGAAATTCTCGCCGTGAGGGGTGAAGAAAAAGATGAGACAGAGTCCCAGTCTGCGTCTGAGTTTGAATCTGAATCAGAGTCAGAGTTGGAGTTGGAGTTGGAGCATGAGACAGGCCGAGACTAATATACATAATAAATGTATTAGATATATTAGACCAAATACCAAATGGAATGGCATGAAATGAAATATCATACAACATTTTCCTTCGCTTCTTTAAAGACTTGTCCATTTTGTCTCAAATCTCTAGTCTCAAGAGAGTCTGAGAGTTTGTCTCAAGTCTGAGCGGAGTAGTAAACAGCTGAGAGCATATAGACACAGTGGGAGAGAGATAGAGTTGCCAGTTATTATTATTGTTACCAGAGGTGAAGAGTGAAGAGGGATGGAAAGACAGCGGACAGCATACAGACACAAGACACAAGACAAGATAACACTGTATAAATTGCTTTTATTTTTATTGTTTTTTTCTCCTCTCCTCTTCTTTGTCTTGTTGGATTGTTTGATGCGATGATTTCATTTTATACTTTTACTTTCTTCTGTCTCTGGACATTTGGCCGCCGTTCACCATTCATTCAACATTCAACATTTTGGACCATTTAATCATCATCAATTGCCGTCAATATAGATCGTCTCGTACGTAGCCGATGAAGGAGGATATCGTCCACATATACAATATATCAACAAAGGTAAAAGACTACTAAAGAAACTTGCTTTTGACTTTTGACTACTATTCAAATTAAATGCTGACACATATGATAATGTGAATATATTTTGTATCTATACGAATACTTATGTTCTATGAAGAATATAAAAATGTTGAAAGTTGAAATGTAATCTGGAATGGAAAAAAACTGAATGATTAATTGGATTTTAACACCCTTCATTTGAATATTTGAAATGATAAAAAGTTGCAAATGGGAAATCTTGTGGTAATAATCCGTTTTACTTATGATAATACAAAAGGTGTTCATCCTCCTCCTCCTCCTACTTGGGCTCACGTGAAGGTTCCACAAGCCCTGATTGAACAACCTGTTATTCCAGTCCAGCATGCTCCTCTTCCGGTTCCAGTTCCAGTCCCAGCAGTCGTTGCATATGGGCCTGAGCAAGGTCATCACTATGGAGGAAACTATGGCTACGACTCACTCTTCTCACCTTCCCGAATCTCAAAGAAACGAGCCCTTCTCTACGACAGAACCCTATTTAGAAGAGATCTCCGCAAACCAAAAACAACGCCCCGACCATAGATATAAGCTTTTGTAGATAGAAGATAGATGTAGATTTTGTTTTTTCCATGTATAAAAAAAGACCAAAACCAAAAACCAAACTACATAATATTATACGAGCATATAACCTTTAAAGTTTTAAATTATTTATATAATTATTACATGTTGTATAAAAGTGTAACAGAGTGTTGTGAATGGATCAGTATAATTTGTCTAGTACTAGGATTTTTTATTCATCCCAAATTTATACTTTTTTCTACATTGTGTATCTAAATATCTACTGCCACTACGAATACTTTTACCTTTTGTCTATCGATACGAATATTTCGCAATAAGGTATTTTCACCAGTGTACAAGGTACCAAATTTTCTAAATTTGTACGAGCTACCTTTTAAAATCTGCATACTTTATTAATCTAACATCTATTATATAAAGAATTATGATACAATTCTTGAATGCTGTTTCCGTTGGGGTATTTCTTTTTCATAATTTTAAAGTATACAGAAAAACTATAATATATAATATAATGTTATGACTTTCCAAGTGTACTCTTTCCACTGTATTATAGAATACACACATCTTTGTGGTATGTGACTGAATGTGAATGTGAAGACGAGGTGAAAAGTTAAAACGTCCTTGTAATGTTAATGTACGGTCTATTTGAATTTTAATGGTGTGTGTGCGTTTACGTTTACGTTTGTGTATGCATTGCATGCATGTGTTTGTGTGTTGGAGTGTTTGAGTGAGTGAGTGCGTCTTTTACTGCAGTATTTCATTAACATATCGATCACTCCTAGGTCTATGTTACGCTCCTATGTATCTTTTTATTTTATGCATTTTCCCCTGTATCTTTTGTATCTTGTACGATATAAAAATTTTACACACAAAATGTATACAAAATATACATCTAAATCTCTACGCACAAATATCTATGTTATGTTGTGTGTTTATGTGTATGTGCAATTCTTTTCACCTTTTTGAAAACTGCTGAAGGCTTCGTGGGAAAATAGTTGTCTATACTGTCTACGATACATAAAGACAACGGCTGTAACAGCAACATCAACAGCAGCAGTACCAGACACTTTCTTATGTGAAAATAATCATAATATTATTAAGTACTGGTAATAATAATAATATGCGTATTGTTCGTTAAAATATATAAAACCAAAATATTACGAGTCTAACATAAATGTGCGAGTGGAAATTTGTGAAAAGCAACGCAACGCAATAATTCATAGATAAAACATAAAAATACAAATGTCATATGGAAGTACTATTAATTATTACATTAAGAATAAAATTGTATCACAATAAAAACGGAACCTTTACCCTGTACACAAATTGTCGTAGATGTTAAGAATAATAATTTTTTAAGTTTTAGTTTTAAAATGTATCTATACTCTAGACAAACAAACCTTTGACTCTACACTCTTAATTTTTAATACATTTATTGAATAATTGCGCATGTAGAACTATTGTTATTATTACTTTAAACACAAAACAATGAACATACGACAAGTGAACACGAAATTTTACATTTACATTAAAAAAAATATATAAACTTTTAAAAAAAAACAAAACAAATAAAATGTCGTCATAAAACGCACCGAACCAAAGCACTTAATAAAATGCAATAAAGTTAATACAACTTTACAATTTACAATTTACAATACAAACCCATGTCTGTCCAAGAGAACAAACAACAAACTAATTTTTTTTTCATAGAATTTAATTGCATCTAATCGAACACAAGGCAATTTTAAATTTGACGAACAATAAATAATGAACTCTTACATTTTTTCGAATCTGTACACTAGACATTAGACATTGTACATTGTACAATGTACATACATACGAATCGGCTTTGCATTGTGGATTGTGGATATCCGCAGACTCTGCACATTTTTTTAGCTGTTCATATAACTACGTTCTTGACTTGGCAGTCTTTTCAATTCAAATTTCAAAATCATCATCATGATGATGGCAGTTGTTAGCTTAAAAAAATTATACAGAATATATGATATGCGTATGCAATGGGTATGTATATGCATGTGTATCTGGTTTGAATGATGAAGGGAAGAAAAGTCAGAAAGAATGCGAATTCAGACGCGTTTTCAGTTCAGTGTTCAGAGCTCAGAGAGTAGAAGAAGAAAGAAGAAAGGTGCTGCAAGCCACAGTGCAGTGTTTATACTTTGTACGTGGTAAATACTAATCCTAGGTTCAAATAGCAAACAACTTTTTTTTCTCCCTCCTCTTCTACCAGAAAATCTTGTCTTGTTCAACCTTCCCTATGCAATGTATATTGTACACCTTAGAAGTTATACAATCTCCATTTCCCCTCTGTACATAACATTGTATTAACTGTCGGTTTTTGTATGGATAATGGATACGCCAGTGATGTGGTGAATTTTGTTTGTGCGTGTGTGATTAAGATTTGCGTAGCTGTTTGGATTTTCTACTTTGTCTACTATCACTGCCATTGTTTTTTTTGTTTTTGCTCTTGTTCCTGCTTCCGCGTACAGATGAAAAGAGAGAAAAAAAACTATGGAAAGCCATCAAGTAAATAGGAGATGAAAATGATTACTTAATGGAAGCAAACTCAATACTCAAGACTCAAGAAAAGTCGAATACATGAAGAATACGAGGGAAGGACGAAAGGAAGAAAACGAAACAGAAACAAAACCAAATGGCCAAACATTCCATAGTTTACCTTAATTTTTGTAAATCTGTGCATGTCGAATGTCGATCGATGTCGATCCTTCATGTATGCTGAAAAGTTGAGGATGTGAAGACATAACATCAAACATCAAGCTTCAAGAATCAAACATCAAAATTCAGAGCTCCAAGCTATAGTGTTATGAAAGGAATATTATCCATCACAAATTGAATATGAAAAACTCATGTCGAGCAAGTTCTAAATCGTTTTATCGAATTTGTACTCTCATTTGATTTCGTATTTCTGTACTTTGTACTTACTATGCACCCTGTTTAATATACGCCTAAAAACATCAATAGAATCGCATCTATCTTTTTTCTTTCACCAATTTCAAATTCATCAAACTGACACACTATACGAATTGCGTTAATAATCAAAACCTCCAAAAATGTTGCAAATCCATAAACGAAACCTATGAAAATGTGATGACATGAGCAATCAAAAATCAAAATCACACAGTTTTCATAATTTAGTACATGGATTAAAAGAAACGCAGGAGCTCCATTTACACTACACAGATTTACACCTTACACCTACATACATTTCACATATAACAAATTTTACCAACCATTGGAAAAATAAAAGGACAAAAAGTGCCTTACTTACTTCTGTATGTTGTTACTTGTTACGTAATCTAGCCCTTCCGCCAGGGGTGCAAAAAGTAAAAACTATGGAAAGTACAGACTTGTACAAATGTACTTATTATTGACTTTATTGTAACTGTAACGCAGTTACAACTTGCAATACAGCGTACAAGGACATGAATTTCAAAACCGTACATTTGTTTAAAATATCTCACTTTTAATTACGTATCTGTGATACCGCTAAAACAAAAGCCTAATCATTGTGTGATAAATACATCACAATTATTTAACGTCACTGTCAAGTATTTCTCCTACGTCGTACGTCGTACGTTATACGTCGATGTGGTGAAGGAATTTTAGATCATTACTCTGTTTTCAGAAACATGCCACTGTACCTGTAATTTGCACATTGTCAACCAATTGAGGTTAATTACTCGCTACTCCGTACTCTGTACTCCATAATGATGCTAAATTTTCACCCATAATCCACAAGTTGTAAGTATAACAAAAAACAAAATAATATAGGAAGAAAATAGAGGGTGCAAGTTCATGTTTATATATTTTGTTCTTCAGTATACTTATATAGTTTAGTAGGTATATAGATATACACTCAACGGTCTTTTAGCTTTGATCTTTTATAATAAACACAGGATACAATGACTTATAAATACGTACAATATTAAACAGCATGAAGCATTATTTGAAGTCAAGACATACAGATAAGACATAATGGATTTTCAAGTTTCAGCGACTATTTGCAAAGGCAACTTCATTTAAAGCAATTTAATATAGATACAAAATACAAAGAGCTGGCTTTGACGCACAACTTATAAAGTATAACACATAACACATGTGGTGATTGGATTGGTGATACGATATGAAAAAGGCATGATTTAGAAGAGCCAACACAAACAATAATAATAAAGGAAATAATAATAGGACGATGTGTAATCAGTTCATCAGCACTTGTTGCCACAAAGAAAACAGAGCAAAAAAATTCCTCCAGCAATATTGAATGCGCGGCTCCTGACTCGAAACTCGAACTAACTTGTTGCATAATGGGATATTTTTTTTACTGTAACAAATTACGGTGCCAAATACCTACCAAATATCAAATATGAAATACCTGTACTACAAACTTGTAGGTTGTAGGTTGTAGCTATACGTAATGTGTAATGTGGGTAATAAACAAAGAGGTAGTTGCTCTTTAAATTGTACTTTCGTATGACCTTTACTCGTACTTACGATGTAGATACATTGTTTATCAAAAATGTGCGTAGACCTATTATCTGTACACATTACACATACTACATGCATACTTATATATGCGTGGAATGAATCTTCTCTGCTCTTAAAATCTAATTGTCTTGGGTCTTGGTTTGGTTTTGTTTCCTTTTCAAAGTCATTCTTTTCATCTTCTGGAAAAAAGTTATAATTTATTTAGCAATTCCCTACTCTGTTTACAAAAATTTACTGCATGTACGGTCGTCAGTCGTCAGCATTGTCATTGTAGGAAAACGAAGACGAAAAATGAAGGACAGAAAAGCTGCTCATGACGCTCTCATCCCTCATCTTCAATGCAGGAAACTTTGAAATAACTCTATTAACTAATTACCTTACTAAAGTAGTGCAATCAGAGTAAAATAAAAAAATAATTGCGGCAAGTTGGCCAAAATAAACCAAAGCCCAAAAGAGATATGCCGAAAGCAAACCACTTGAAGCTTGAAGCTTCTTCTTCATTGGTTTTTTTGTCGGATGACGGAACGTTTCACTTTTAGAAAAACTGTGGCTAAGTATTTTACCTTTTGTCTCATTGTAGTCGGTAAAGTGATGAGTGATGCATCAAATTTAATGTGATGACTTGCAGGTCACATTTTATAACTTAATTCCTGCTGGATGAAGGATGTTTTTTCCATGTTTCAAGTTTCAAGTTACACATTTTCAATTAAAGCCATTTTTTTTACCTGATGGTTAAGCGTTGAAAATTATGAAGGTATCTGGTGAATGGTATATGCCACAAAACATTTATGCATGTGGTTTTTACTTTTGGCTTTTTTTCTTTTTACCGAGCACTTTTTTTTACCTTGTAGAGAGTAGAGAGAAATTAAAATTGCATACAGGAAAACTTCTACGAAGAAAAACTAATTACTTGGACAACTTGGAAAGAAGCCGAGATGATTCAATTTCCCTCGTCGGAACTGGACATACTTCCAAAGGTGCGTGTGTATACAAATACAGTGTGTACGTAGAGGGTATCGACATTCTTAGACAAGTAGGAAACAAAGCACAGGAGAAAAAAATGTTGTATCATCGTGTCTTGTGAATTGTTAAGGAATGAATATCTACCTTTTAGTTTTTTTACACACACTTGTCATGTATTTTAAGTCTGCGGCTTCCTTTTGAAACAGAAAACTGAAAGCAGCAGCCGTAACGTATAGCTTTTAGCGTTTTTGATCTTGCCACGTGTAAAATGCTCAAACATCAAGAATATCAAGAATAGGAATGTTGCTGGGAATGTTTCCAAACAGGTAGAAATGTTGCGAGAACTGTTTCCTTCCTGTAAAAGTTTCTGAACATGTAAAAAAAGTTATTATGATACAAGAAAAAACTGCCACAATTTTACATTTTATGTGACGAAAGTAACTGAAAATCTCATTGATTTTCTGTCCGTTTTAATTTTTTGGATGTTGGATGATTTGAGTAGATTTCACAATAACAAAAAGATCAAAGACAAAAAGTATTTTACATACAAAAAAGATATGGATCAAAACATTCGTGTAAAAATAAACTTGTTTATTACAAATATAAAAAATCGCCAATACAGTATTCACAAATACAAATCCATTTCAAAATTTCAAATTTCAAAACGCGTCTTCTCATGTTATTCTACAGCGTGTAATTTAATTCCCTGAATCACACTAAAAATTACTATTCACTTTCTCACTCAAGTAGACTAAAAAATAGGATTCGTAAAATCGTACAACTTTTAAAATTAGACAACAAAATATATAAATTTTATTTTCAACACAACATTCTCAGCTTTAACCGGAATCACACTACACATTTAATATTTATACACACAGGATGAACATAAACCTGGATTATAAAAAATAAAAAAAACAAACTACTTACAAAGTCAACACAAAGAAAATAACACATTGCAAAAATAAAACACTTCAAACCTCAAACAGACATCAAAATTCATAAAACATTCAGAATTCAGACATTTCATTAAACGGGCATATTTAAACATTCCATTTTCCATTCACAAATTGCATTTATACTATCACAGAAACATAGTCAAAAGTTAATTGGATTATTTTATTATTTGTTTTTTGGCGTTGGTTAACTTTTTAGGAAAATATTACATGAACGAGCTACATATTAAGCATTACATAATGAATAAAATGAAGCATAAGAGCATAGTGTTACCATATGCTTACAATTATTATTAATTATTATATCTTGTACATGTTGTGTATAGTAAAATGTTTACCTCTAAATTACAACTACCAAGAAATGATTTGTTTGTATATTATATTATTATGAAATGCCCTGTTTTGATTTGATAAAGTTCAATTTCTTGGACTTCAAAAGTAAAAAAAACTATCAGTCAAGATTTAAGATGTAAATACAATCCAATAGCTTAAATGATCAATATAGTGACGTTTTGCAGTCTACAACTTTTTCTCCAACATTGTTGAAAACCCTTTTTAGTTTTATAAATACTGATTTAATATTTTAAGATTGGCTTTTTTAGATAGAAAATCCTGCACAAAAATGAATATAATATTACATAATTCATAATTATGAGGAACATTGTGTCAGAAAAAGCCAATCTTGCAACCCATTTTAAAACAACTTCCGTAAAACAAAAAGAAATTATCTTGAAACTGGAGCTCCTCTTTATTGTTATTATTATTGTTGTTTCTATTGCTATTGCTATTGCTATTGCTTTGCGGCTTGTACTAAATTTGCGGTGATAATTCTTGTAAATCTACATGCTCTTGAATCTCCAGTCATACTTCCAATCAGAGCACTGACTAATGCTGAATATTCACTGTTAGTTAATCTGAAAACAGTTATAAAAAAAATCAATAACAGATAAATAAAATCCAATCACAATTAATGATACAGATACATGTATTATTTATTCAGTTTAAAGTAGATTCTGTTACCTAGAAACGAACTCAGACTGTAACAATTTCCCCCACAATGGCAACTGTTTTCTATCAGATTTACTAGCTTTAGCACAACTCTCCTCATCAAAAACTAGTACACGACCTGATGCGGACTCCAACTCATGCCAGGCATTCATCAGATCATCCGGATTGAACACTTGTCTGGTTTGTTCAGAAGGTGCGGATCTTTTGTATCGTACAAAGTGTTCCTGTGCCAAAGGTTTATAGTGATAACCCCCATATTGATAGTGCTGTGGTCTTCCACGTGATCTTAAGAAACCTGAAACACATGGATTAAAAATACATCAATTACAATTTTGAGTACTGTAGAAAAAAAGCATCTTCATTCATATGATTGTTCTTTGGAGAAATTTGTGTAAATTCGAGACTTGAGATCTTTTTGTATCATTTTGTTTTATGTACCAGAAAAGGCGCACTCTGAGAATTTAACAAATTTGCAAAAATTTAATTTGCATTAATTGGTATTCTGTCTGTTTAATTTCTAATTGCTATAGTGTAATTTTTTAAAGATGTGTAACGTATCAGCGGAAACAGTAAGAGGTATGTGGTAGACAGTAAAAGATATCTATGCTAAAAAAACTACTCATTTTTTTACTCAACAGGAATTTTTGAAAATACGTGGCATAATTTTATAGGAAAACGTGATGTATGATGTACCTAACTATTACCTATTTAATACGAATGCATTCATTCATTTAATGTGGTTCTGGGAGTAGTACCATTGGAAAAACAAATTTGTAATTTGAAGTAATTTGTGTATAATTTGTATTTGTGGTGAGAAGAGAGGAAAAAGAATTTCAATTACATTACTCATGAAAATTATCTAAATCTCATAAAACGGATGACATGAACTGTTCTTTGCATCTCATACCTCATATTGTATCTCTTTTGGTATGCTTGATAAATTACATAGGTGAAAAAATGCATGATTTGATATATGAAAAGTTTTTTTTTTTTTGAATAATCCGCAAGTGCAAGGGAGAGAGACAGTGAGAGAGAGAGAGAAAAGAGAAATTATTATACTTTATACTTTGGGGTTTCCCTTAAGATGATAAACAGTGCAGTGCAGTATTTGTGTAACAAGTTACAAGTTACGATTGTGATTGAAGTTCCCCCTTCCTCCCAACATCACATGTAAGTACATCATATAATTCATATGTACATTGTACATGCTATTTAAAAGTTATGTCTATATACTATATATTTACCGCCAACAATAAGTATAGGGATAGTAAATGGTCAGCAAAAGAATTTACCTACCTACACATTAGGATATTAGAATAACATAATAATTATGTAGTTTAGAAAACTGCAACTTTTTTTGCACAATTGTTACCTATCAAATAAACTACAAACTACCAACTTGATCTGCATTGCCTTTTTCAAGTTGTATTCTATGATGTACAAGATTTTCACTGTAGTCTACTACAGCTCATGTTTCATCTAGAGCTAAAAATCACACTGCATGTAACATTATGAGGATTGAGTATGTTATCAGTTATCAGTGTACAAGATGCAAGGGAAACGCCGCCGCACCTTTGCCCCTTCAACGCTCACGCACAGATACATACATGCACTTTGTGTTCCGTAACACAATTTTCTGTACCTATACACATACACAATATGTACACACTGTGCAAACCTCATGTACGCAAAATACAGTAATCGTCGTAAACGTAATATCTTAATCTACGAGTGCAAATGATCTCTCATTCATTAATTTATTACATCCTCATCCTCGCTCGCCAGACTTTCATTTTTCTGCATACATCAATGATTGTCAGTGAGATGATGACAATGACAGTGGAAATATTAAGGAACGTCTACATTCTACATTATACATTATACATTCCACACACTGTTAACATTTCATTGTCCTCAAAATGTCGAATACAAATTTAATGCCACACTCAGTATAAGAAAAAGCTTCTTTTTTTCTTTTGCCAATAATATACATAATACATAAATAATAAATATGTTAAAGATGAAAAGTATTTGTTCAAAAATACATGAATATGAAATTCCGCTTACCCAATGTTTTTAAGCCAAGGTAAGCTTTGAGCCACACAGCTTTAACTTTGACAGCTGCAGTTATTAAAGCAAATGCTGTGGGTACTGAGATTTTCACAAAAGCTTCAACATGGTAAAATAAAATAAATTCCAGCACAAGAAGACTGAAAAAAATTAGGGTACAAATTCGCATTCTTTCCGGTTGTGAGGAATGAGGATGTGATGGGAAAGATCCAAAACTTGATGAGGATTTGGCAAACTAGTGCTGTTGAATTCCGGCGTTTTGCTGAGAAATTCCCGCTACGAAATTCTTATCCTGTTTGTTATTGTGGGCTGGAATTTTTTGTAGAACTGGAGGTGAATTTTTTGTTGATGGTGTACAAATTATTTGTGCTCTGTGAGGTTGAGGTCGTTTAAACTCTGGATTATACTACTTTGCTTCACAGTAATCAGATGATTTTTCATATGCCCATGCATACTTGATTATTTGAACTCTGGACTAAATTCACCTATTCCACGTATTTTATTATTATTTTTGGTTGTTTTGTTGTTGTTTTTTTGGTTCCGATGAATCCGATGAATAAATCCAAAAGTTCCAAACAGAAAACTGTAGACAAGTAAGCACTGATTTTTTTTACTTTTTATTTAGTCACATGCAAAAGGATGGGATTGCAGAAGACGGAACAAAGAGATGATTCCAAGTATAGTTGCCAAAAAGCAATGCTTGACTGCTTGATTTGATCTGCTCCCCATTCACACACAAACACACTAGCACACACTCTCAGACACACTCAGACACTCACACAAACACCCGAAGAATCACAAGCCGGAGCTCCTTTGAGGAACCACCAAATTCAACTGTACTCCTAATGACTGTTGAGCAATCAGTTTATTAGTTATTACGACTACGATTACGATTACGACTTTGATGGCTGGTCGAGTCTCGAGTCGGAAGCAAAACATTTGAATTAACTTTTGAATCAAATCAAATTTCTCATTTCTTTGTTGCTTCCGTCGACAACTAGTGAATGATTGGATGAAAACTCAAATGGATGGATGTACAGAATGTACAGAATGAACACATGCACAATCCACACAATCCACACACTACACCACACCACATCACACATCAAACCACATCACATTTACATCCATGTCCATTCCAGCTCTTTCACCCTTTCCTTCAACCATACACCATACACCATAGAGTACAATACATTCTTAAATGCATAAGCGTGTGTATAAAATGTACACTAGACATACACACCTTCATATGTTATATGTTATATGTGATAGGTAAAAAATGTGTCTACATATCTTCTATCTTATAAAAGTAATAATCCCCAAAGCTATGTACATGAATGATTCAAAAACTTTCGATCTTTTACTCTGTAATGTTGAGGGCGGCCTTACCATAATAATAATAATAATAACAATATAACTTATAGATGCAAACAAAAACACATATGACTAGAAAGAGAAAGACGGTGTACAGTGTACAGTGTACACTTTTCAAATTGTATAAGCATAGATATACATACATGTCTTCACCATTAAGTATTTAACATAAGTCCATTGTCCCTCGGTATAATTAAGAAAAAGAGTCAGCCAAAGTCAAAAAGGTTGAAAAATATCCACTTTCACCTTTGCGTGAATTCTAAATTGCTGAATTCCTTTAGCACTCAGCATTCAGCATATGTTTGTGTTTGGTGTTTGGTGTTGGTGTTTTGTGTATCAACCTCCCCTATCACATCACACATCACATAAAAAGTTATTATATTACCACCACATATACAAACAAAGTACAACTTCATAATCCATAAAATGCTCTGTAAGTTCTGTTCGATGGTATTTTTTTCACCCATAACCAACACAAACACAAAACAGTAAACTGTAAACAGTATATCATGATTCTCATATTATAATATGTCATTTTTAATCTTTAATATAACGTCTGTGCATAAAGGCAAGTGGCTGTTTTACTCATAAGCTTTCAAACTTCACCCACCTCTTCCCTTTCTCAAGTCAATCTTCATACAAGTTCAGTTTCATTCTTTGTTACACCTTCGAGAAGAGACGAGCAAATCAGATCAGATCAGAAAATCAGAATAGACAATAGACAACAGGCATCACAATTCACAAAAAGAATTCCAAGTTTTTATCTCTGTGCATTTTTCTATATTATTTCAAATTCAAGTTTACTAATCCAGAGTGAAAAAGCGGTTCTACATTTTGTTTTGCAAGTATTTAATCTGCAGTTTGTTTATAAGAGATTCTTATAAAACTTGAACCATGATAATATACAATTTATATTAGTATTCATATTCGTACTTGACATTGTAGTTGTATTTTTTTATACCTGTAAAGAGTTATTGCTGGCAAAGCTATTAAAATCCTATAAAATTAAATAAGTACAAGGTAAATAAACTTTTAGATCATTTCAAGTATTTTCACCGCTGCTTTTATGAAGGTGGTGTTGAAGCCGTGAAAATTTTCACGATACTTTGCAGAAGGTGAAACTATATGACAATTTTTATGCAAGCGATTATACTTAAAACTGTACCATTTAATACTGTGATAAAACGTAAAACGTAAAAAGCTTTTTGATATTAATGATCAATGATCAAGTTGAAAATATTTGGAAAATATCATGCATCATGTATTATAAATTTATGCAACGAAGCACATGATTAGAATTTATGTGTCTGTGTAGTCAGTTTGATGACAGAAGTGAGATTGAGCATTTTCTTGCTGTCTTTGACTCATTGACCTAAATACTGGTAAACAGACAATACACAATATACACACAATGCACAATGCACACATAACAAAAAAATCAGAATGCATAAAGGAAGAAACTTGCTCAGCCACTTTGATTGTCACAAGATATAAGATACACCTGAGTCCTCTTCATACTGGTCATATTTCCTTTCCTCTACTTCATTAAATGGACACTAGAGACTACATCATGGTACGTTACGTTTATAGATGCGTAAAAAATATTCAACAGTGTCACATTAGAGTTTTCATTCCTGCATATTTTAAACAGCTCTTTTCTGAACGATGATGCACTGAAAATTGAAAACGTTCTTTTCTTTTGTCAACTACAAAATTTTCAGTAAATTTCAAGTTAAATTCATGCAAAAAGAGAGCAACAGGTTTTAACGTAGTAATTTGATGCATAATAATAACAATTCATTATAAATTAAAATTATGCAAAGATCATAAGAAATTCAATGGTTATTGTTATATATTTTAGTTTGAAAGTTTCAGTTTTTACTCATTTCTTAAAAAAGTACTTTCATTTGAATAAAATGGTTAAAGACAAGTACATTTACAATACTAATTGTATTTTATCAAGTAAAAATACTTTGTTAAACTGTTTTTAAAAATAATTTTATCGTAAGCCGTGTCAACTCAGGCGTCAACACTTACTCAAAAGAATAAAATGCTTACTTATTTAGTACCACACAAACTCTGGAGAATCAACAAAATTATGTAATGAATAATAATCATGATGAATGAAAGCATACATTTTTTCCATATTTCATTAATTGTAAAATATGTTATCAAAGATTTCGTGGCATATTACTCATTACATTCATCTAAAATACGATATCTAAAATAGTTAAATAATCATGAGAATCTTTTCCAACACAAAATATCGATCTATATTGAAACAAAGGATACATTTTGATATACAATGTTACATTATACATCATTTTTTAGGATTTAGTACTGACTATTATAAAATAAATAGCACTATTTGTAATTAGTACTTCAGTTACTCCATATTATATTATACACGTATACGCTCAATATAATATGTCTAATATACCTCTAACTAAAATATATTACATACATTTCTTCATCCTTATATAATTATTATTACACTAGAATAACGAAATAATCACTCGAGTTCAGTCTTCTTTCATGGAGTTTATCATCGTCGTCAAATTTGACAGGCATTTGCGACACAAGTATTTGGAAATCAAAATCATATCAATAATCATATTAATCTTTCCAAAAAAGTAAAGAAGTTGTTATAAAGTAAAAAGTAATCCCAATGAAGGAGTTCAAGAATTCTCATGTATCCTTACAATTGTACCAAAACACACAATTACTGATATCATGAGCTCAATAGTACACAATTTACAACAATAATAATACACTATTGTTAAAAATGCTTACAATTTAAAGTACTACTTTCAATAATGCTATGTTAAATAACTGGAAAAAAATTACCAGTTGACGTACACTGATTACAGATAGTTCTTGTTTTCATTCACACCAACTCAATTAAATCAGAGAACTTACATAAACATGGAATATTTTAGTGATTCAATTTTTGTTAGGAAACATTACAATTTTGCACCATAAAAAAACTTTTCCTCTTGAAATAAAAGGTGCTTCATTTGAATCTGAATCATGAAAATTTTAAATTAGCTCAGTGGTACGTTGAAATTGAAATTGGGTAAGATGTAAGATACACAGAACATGAAACATTGCTTCAACAGTTTTCATTCCGTAATTAATACTCATACACAGGTATTCTTCCTATATAAGTATACAGTAGTCGATTTATAAAAGTCTTAGTTTTGATCTAAACTGTTTAATCATATTTTATTTTTAATGTAGCTTTTGTTGTTGTTGTTGTTTCTAGCTTCATACGTACAGGGCAGGGCTGACTTTTGACAGGATGAAACTGCAAATAATTACTTGATGTTTTCTTATCGAATTCGAACTTTTTTCACCATTGACAAAACTTTATTCCCTGACAAAGGGCAATTTGGATACAGGTTGTAGCATCCATTTCCTTCGATACCCGATAACAGTTGACCCATCTGAGAAAACAAGAACAAGAATATAAAAACAGTAAAAAAAAAGGTTACAAAGGGTTGAAAAATTCTGACAAGGAACCAAAATTGAGTAAACTGGTGTTAAAATAGTTAAAATATTATACAATACTAATTTTAAAAAAGTAGAATCACTTACATGAGCAGCAAAGTGGTACCTCGAAACCACTTCACCCATCGTCCCAAGACTCGTCTCTCTAAATTGTGAACAGGAAGAATTAAAAATAGGTATCAAATATATCACCTCAATTAAAAACTTCTCTACTATAAAATTTATTTTGCACATTGTCCGTTATCCTTATGATTTATGATGACTTGGAAGCATACCGTATTAAAGACAAAAGACCCCTTTCAGCTTCACTGAGACTTCCTCTTTCTGAAATTGAAGCATGAAGCTCTGAAATGACCACAAGCACAGAAACATTTCATTATCATTTTCAAATAACTTGAGCTATATATAAAATGTAATTTAACTTGATTTAAAAAAAAGGATTGGTCGTTTGTATCTATTTAAAAATTTCAGTGTTTGAATTTTGCAACTTACCACAGACTAATTTTGGGAGACAGTGAGACTGCATGCTGAAAATTGTATGTAATAATACAAAATACAAAGATTGAATAAAATTGCAATTAAGTAACATATTTAAAGTCATTGATCTCATTTATGTAATAATTCTTGCCTTAAAAGTAACTTACACATTTGTTAGGTGAGTTTTCAAAGAGAGAATTTGTTGCTTTTCTTCCTCTAGAAACAAAAAATAAGAGGAAGTCATTATCATTTATCATTAATGTGCAAAGATAAATTAGTATCACCATAAGCATAAGCATTTGCTTTTCAAATGTAAATAAGTACTACATAAAACTATGAGCTGTTTTGAAGCTACAATCCATAGTCAAAATTAAAATCAAAGCTCACTGTAATCTTGACAAAGAATAATATTTCTCTTCTGCCATGTTTTATATTTTAAATAAAAGTTATCATAATTAATATATTGATGTTCTTACCACTAAATTCTAAAGCTTTGCTTTTAATTGCCTCTTCACCAGTGGCTGTTGTATAGCCAACTGCTTGGAGTTTCTTTCTCACAGCATCCAGAGCTGGGTCAAACATGGGATTATTATTACCATTGTCTTTACTTTTGTCACTCCTCAGCTGTTGGTCATCCGAGCTAAAACCACTCATATGAAGACTAGAACTTGAAGAGGAATCTAAACTATCTTCAGAGGATGAAGAATCATAGTCATCATATGGATTTCTACTATTACTGCTCCTTTCAGATTTCCCATTTCCACTGTACATCCATTCAACTACTGGTTTCACTGCTTCTGAATTATTTGCCAAATTCGTCACTATTTCTTTTATGTCTAGGGCAAGGATAAAGACCAGAATGGCTATCACAACTGCTCGCATTATTTCCCGCATTCTATAAAATAAAACAAACACAATGTCAAATCATCGTAATTATTAAGCACGTTATAATATTTTTTATTCAAGAGCGTTGAAAACTCTGGACTTGAAATTTATAATACATGTCAAGTTCATATTTTATATTTTATACAAATTCCCTGAAAACTCTTTTACCACCCGAATCGTATAAGTACAGATTTTTATAAAGATTAAAGATAATTTACTAATATTATACATCTTTGTGTATTGTGTATTTCTAAAACACCCTGCAATCAAAAACCTTCAAGTTCAAATATATAAAGGTATTCAAAGAAATCTACATTATAAAAGTAAAGTTATTAATACTAACAAGCATAAAAAGAATCTCAAATATGCAGTTGATACCAGTATAAAATCTTTCTATAGTTTTTCCCTATAGCTATAAATTATGAATACAGGTACAACGAGACTGTAGATGTAGATCGAAGAGAACGAAAAATAATAAGTACAGGTATGCAGGTATTTTAATATGTAAAGAGGTAACACTTTGTACGTGCTATTGGTATTTTGGCAAGGTCCAGTTGACTCGCTTCGTTTTATTTTGCATGTTAATCTCTGTTCTACTCCACAACAAACATATATAACACAGTATAGCAATGAAATGGCCGAGTAGTGAGATTGGAATGAAGAATAATCCACTCCTAACATGATTTTTCAAAATATATCCTGCTCAATGTCACTTGCAAATTTCCTATGCGTAAATGAGCAATTCACAACCATTGTATTGTACAATATACAATATAAGAAGAATTGAATGCCATGCCATGCCACGGTATATGTAATATGTAATATATTTACATCTTACATTCATCTCATTCCTCATTCAAGCAAAGTATAGAGTATACACTGCACAGATTACAGATGGTTGTTATTTGTTATGCTAAAGTGTTATAAGGTTTTCTATAAGCACAGTCAAAATTCAAAATATCATACTTTCGCATTTTGCCACACGCTACCATGCACACAAATACATATACAATCACTTCACTTCACACAAAACATAACATAACTAAAAGTGCAGTAAATATAGCACGTATTCTGTAATACTGAGTGCATATGTACTTATAGTTATTTAATACTTCTACCTACAGTAAAGCTGTATCGCAGTCTCAATCTCGTTACACCACAGCACTAAATGCATGATATAAAAAAGAACTTTTAGAAAATAAATACATCTGCATTTTCATCTCTCTTTATACATGTTATTATTATTATTGTTGTGTGAGGCAAATACATAAAACTTGCACAAAATCAAAACCTATATTTTATACGTATTTTTATTGTATTTTTATTCTTATATACAGTCTAAAGTCTAACCAACCTGTTGCAAAAATCGTCTCATGCATATTCATAAGTCAAAAGTAATAAGAATACAAAACCACTAGTACTATGTTCGTATGCTCTTGAAAATTTATACACAAATGTAATACCCTAAACTCTTAAGAGGGAAAATAAAAATATCCTGCATTTGCACTGAAAGTTTTTAATAGCATGCGGAATATTCGTTACTTCTTGTATTTTCCTCTACATTTTACATGTTTTTGCAAAAAAAAGAACAACACGCCACACTGCACAGTACATTGAAGTGTACCCAAGTAACTCTCTCCTGTACGTTATATATGACACTTGAATTTGAACTACACATGTTTAAGTAAAATTTCAAGATGAAAATATATCACAAAAATATCACTGTTTGATATGAATGTCTTTAATATTTAATATTTAAAACTAAGGTAAAACTCACCTGAAAAATTAGTCGTGTATAAAGTTTTAAACTCAAAGTTTTAGGAATGTCCAAAGTTCAAAGGTTTTCAGTGACTTTTGAACCAAAAATTAAACTTCCACAAATACACAAGTTGGCACAATTACAAAAATAGTAAAATCGTATGTATTCCAAGGTAGTCAATTTTCTCTCATTTCACAAAATGGAATGTAGTAGAAAAACAAGACAAAAATAATACAGCTCTCAAAGGATGCAGTGTTAATAGTATTGCTTGTGTACTAACGTGATCACTAAAAAAAACTTGAATAATTCCACTTGTAGTTATTGCTGTAGTTCCGGTGTAGTTGAATGGAATAAGTAGTAATATTACTCTGGTTTTATTATTTATTGTATTGTATTGTATTATATTATGTTTACAACTAAGTCACTAAGCTGCCGCTTCCAAGTTTTTAAAACCTTCCGTTCTGTCTATCCGAAAAATATTCCAGTTGGAATTCATTTAAACCAAACAGTTCACAACTAAGTACACACACTTTATAAAAATTATTACAGTTGACTGTTCAAAAGTTGTAGCTGTAGTTGGAAAGAATTTGAATTCAAATTTGAATTTGAATTCCTCGTTTATGGCATAGCACAACAGTCATGCTAATGACTAATGACTGTCTGGCTCCGCTCAACTAAAAGCTGTAGATGAAATAATCTATAGAGTATGGATATGGATTTGAATTTGGATTTGGATTATGGAGAGAAGATCTTAGACATTTGATATTGGCAAATATACAGAGAAACAATGAAAATTATTCAAAATTCCATGCCTCGTAAAGAATGCACAAACACACACACCAACACACTTATACAAAACCACAAGAAATATTCACAAAGAGAGAGAGAGAGAGAAAGAGAGAGGGATAGGGAAAAAAAGCACGAGGATAAGACTAAATAATAATGCAAAAATCCACTACAGTAGATGAATACGTCAGGCCAGCCAGTGGAAGTACAGCGTACAGAGTACACAGTAATGGTAACGATAATGAAAGGGAGATGAAAAGTGAGAAGGGGATTGTAGAGTAACCAATGTTACATATAACTTGAGATAGGCCTGTTATAAATGTGTATGTATGCATGTACGTGTGTGTGTGGAAGTACATCATATAGAGCCAAAAGTTTCACCTTTGAAAAATTCTACAAGTATAAATACTAACTAAAGAGTACAGTGTACAGTGTACAGTGCGACAACTACATACATAAATTCTTATACAGCTTATGCTGTTGAGTTGACTGATGACGATGTAGAGGAGAGTGTGTGCATGCGTATAGTTAGTTAGTTTGTAGCTAGTTAGAGCTATATTATACTATACGTACAGTTTAATAACTACTACTACTATATACTGTATATATATTACTTGGTCATAATCATCTCCGTGGTTTGTTTCTTAACGTAACGTATTTTTCTCTGGGTTTCTCGTACTGTCGTCTTCGTCATTTGTTTCCTTTAGTTTTAACTTGGACCTCATGTTAGCAGTATGCCTTATATTATATTGCGCTCACAGCACAATATACGGCGTGTAGTTTATAACTATACTATATGAATACAGTATAAAGTATAATATAGCTTTTGGCTATAAGTCAGTATTTATATTTATATGCATGAGAAAGAAACTCAAAACTCAAAACGAGACACACTTTCTCTTCCCACAACACAATCAGTATAAAGTATAGTGCACTTTATTTAGTAATATCCTATACACATTAAACATGGATGTGTAGTGGTGAATTTTATACATCATACATCATACACCCTACACAAAATCCACCTTTATGAATATGCATTTAGTTTTTCTGTTGTCTGTGTGCAGTATGTATTATGTAGGTAACGCTAAACACCAACCACATGAACTAGGATAGTGTATTATGCATTTTACACTTTACAAGAAATTTAAACTTACTACGAATATAACAAGTGCCGTATACTGTGTACTGGTTATAATGATGATCAATGATGTAGTGGTTATATTCAGTTTGTACGCATGCATATCATATACCATATAGACAAACGTATGTAAATGCTTAAAAACTAAATACTACAACGGCTTCAATTTTTAAAAGTTTGCATGTGTTCATTCATCGTAAAGTTGTGTATTCAGTTCATTATTCTTTATTTTTTATCATTGTTGTTTACAGTGTTTTATGTACTAAAATTGAATGAGTTTCCTTTTAAAGTCTATTATAAAAACATTACATTACTGAAAAACAAAGTTTATAGCATCATTATCTACAAAAAAGTATTATTATTAGTGAAAACAAAAATTTGGCGGCGATGCAATTGAAAAAAGTAAATGAATTGCATTTATTACGACATTCCATTTCTTTGTTAACCATTTGAATGTAAGTTGTGAAATTTATAGCATATCAGTATCAGGGAATTGTTTTATATCTCGTTTTTTCCTTTCATAAATGTAGTTGTAAATCTCCGTCTTTAAAAGGAATAGATAGACAGATTGCTTTGAAGCCTTTGAAGTTTCTAGACTAAAAATTTAAAAAGCATTTTTATTTGAAATCTCACGTCAAACTTATCCAGAACTCAGATCCTTTTCATTTAACATGATGTATACAAGGAAATTATAAAGTAATTTTCCCACACATAACTTGAAACATCAAAAGTCAACAGTCAACAACCAAAAGAATCACATTTTCCTTTACAAGTGGTTTAAAGCGCCTCAAAAAGATAAGTGTGTACTCTGTACTCTGTAACATTGTCCTAAGACATTTCCGTCCCTTTAATGAGCCGACGACATGAAAATAGGAAAATTGGAAAACATTTGAAAAAGAAAGTATTAACTAGTGAAGCATAAATAAAAAGTCGTTTCAAGTTTAAAGTTTAAAGTTTTCGCAGACATAAAAATAAAGAAATGTTTTCAATCAGCTGGAACTTTAAATACAAAATTTGATGTGCCGGTACTTTTTTTGCTTATCCTTAGTGGTTGTTGATTGCTGATACAGAGATATTGTATGTAAGTCGGCAAAAATGTTGCAGTTTTAATGATGTCTGTATGGTCTATGAATTAAATGCAACTGTGTTGCATAAAAGTTATCTCAGCTAAAATATAATGCAGAGTGAAAAGTATTTCAGACGCAAGAAATACGTCACAGTCGTAAAACAATGAAGAGAGAGAGAGAGATGATGATTAAAACAGAGGTTGTCCATAGAACATAGAACAAATGGACTTTGCAGTGGTAGTTCTTAACTCTTGTAACGTTGGCCAAAATGTTGCCTCTTTATGTTCAATGTTTAAACGTTAAATCATGTAGGCAAAGAGATCTTGTGCGCACTGTAAAGTATACAGAGTACAGAGTATAAAGTAAGCAACACTTGTAAAAATGAAGAATGAATGAAAAGTAAAGCCTTCAATACAGCAAGAAGAAGAAGAGGAGGAAAGTGGGTCATTCACATGCTTTCGTGACCTTCCTCTCTACACAATATCAAAATTTACTCTTACATCTTACTGTGATTGTAAGCTTGTAAAGAAAGATGCTTTATGCATTTTGTGTACTGTTGTACATTGTACAGGGTATGAAATAGTCATTTGGGCGTAATGCTCATGATTGAAAGGACACGTCAAGAGTAACCACTGTTTAATTAGGGAGCGAGCGAAGCGAGCTCCCCTTATTCTATCATGTTGTCTGTCCGTCTGTCCGTCTGTCTGTCCGTCTGTCTGTCCGTCCGTCTGTTCTTTTCACAGTT
>JABASP010001184.1:0-33088 GCA_019776565.1 Sminthurinus signatus | reverse complement strand
GTAAAGATGTATGTGTGTATGGTGTATGGTATATGAAAAATGAGAGTAAAAGAGGCAACTCATTTACTTTAATTTTTTTTTTGTTTCAAATCATGTTTTTCACAGTGACTTTGAGACTTGTGTGTAATTGTGCATGATGAAAATATCTATATGAGAAAATGAAGGTAGTCATACATCTATACAAAAGTAATAGTGTGCAGTGTAAATGATGGGAAGAAAGAAATAGGTGGAGTTGTATAGAAGTGAGGAGTAGAGGTAAGAAGTAGCTGGAGAAGAAGATCAAGGCGAAGAGGCGTAGGACATAGAATAGGAATAGGAATTGGATCCTCTCTTTCATATCACAAATATATACATATTACATATTATCCTCTCAACACATACCATACTTATGCGTACAAAAGCATCCAAATGCAATTGAATTATATTACACAACTAACGGTGTCTAGTCATTTAAATGAAATGGATTGAAATTTGAAATAGAAATTTCCATACACTATAACACTATAGCATATAATATATATATGTATAGGTAATAGGTAGGAGGTAGATATATATCAGGTGGAAAGAGACCCGTGAATTGGAAGAGGAACATAAATTGAAGAGATATCCATGTATGCATCCATGTGTGTCTTTTCTAAGTGAATGAAGCTGAAGAAATAAAGAAAGAAGAGGAGGAGAGAAAATGAGAATATGTTCCTCTGAGGTTAGGTTCCTTGGTGGATCCTACACATGAAACATGCATATACATATGTATCGGAATAGAACCTATCTTTAAAACGGATGCACATGTTCATCAGGTTGATGGTTTATTAGCCGTGAAAATTTCGACCCGTGCTCAAGTCAGTGAATTTGACTGTTCTTGGTTTCTTGGTGTGGGAAGAACTGCCATAATAATAATGATATGGTGATAGTAATAATAATAATACTACTACTACTGCCGATACCCGTAATCCATAGCGTTCCTATATATTTCTTCAACCTACAAATATCAACTATCCAGGATCCAAATACATGTGGTCGTAACAGAAACAGATCTGAGTCCCAGGTTTTCGTGGTCCCAGCAGACATTTGAAGTATGAAACGGCGACAACTGAATACTGAACACATATACATACACATGCATAGTTTGATGGTGAACTAGAGAATTGCTCTTTTGTGCTATGCGGGCGGGCACGACATATGTGTCATATACTTGTAATATATTAGATTGCATTGCGCTCACATCACTTCCTCTCTCTGTCTCTGTCAGAGAGTTGTTCCTGTTACTCGGTGACTGCTTGTGTCTGTGTCCTTGTCCCCCTTCGTGTCCACGTCTTCCATATCTTGTACCACTGAGAACTGAGACTTTTCCTATTTCATTTCTCTTTGTCCTTTTTTATATATTAGATCAAGTTGAAAAGGTAGTGGATAGAATATCTAGTATCTAGCATCTATAGTAGTCACTCAAGCAAGCAAGTAAGGCAAATAGCAAGGAAGAAGGAATCATATTCCTCATAGTTCATAAAAGGAAAGAAAGAAAACTGAGAAAGTGTGTATGTATGCAATTGATAAAAACTATCTCCACTTTGTGCTTTTTCTGTTTTCTATCTACTTGGTGCTAGAGGGGAAAAAAGTTTTTTTTTATTTTGAAAAGTGTCGAGTTTTTTAGAATTATCCTGTAGGAGACCATGAAATTACTGACATTGCCTATGACTATGACAGAAGAATCGGAACTCGGAGTTTGTAGTCATAACATGAAGGTACACCTACACGTACATTTACATTGAACGATTGTACAGAGTACAGAGTACAGAAAATAGGCATATATGTATATGTAGATTGTGGATGTACAATGTACATTTATACAGGTACTTGCAATGAACTATAGAGAAAGGAAACATGGATATAAAAAGATATTGCTTTATTTTAAACCAAGGTTCTTTTTTTATGTAATACTCTTACTATAATAATACTTTTGCAAATGCTGTATATGATCTATGATAATATTATGCATTGCATACATCTCCAAAACTCAATAAGATGGTTATATAGTAAATAGTAGTGCATTTTTCTCCGCCACTATAGTACTAAAATTATATTATACGATACATCTTTTGTATATTGTATATTATATGGTTTTGCTTTATGTTTATGAGTCTGTTTCATGTTTATAGAATATAGAATATATGAAATAATATTGTAGCAAAAAATAAAAATAAAATAAGCAATAGGATATCGAATAGAATAAAAAAGGTCGCAAAAGGAAAGTAACAATTTTTTGGAATTTGTGGGAAGATAAAAAAAACAGTCCAATTTGATCAAAAGTGTAAGTATATATAATATGCAGTGTACAGTGTAAGAATGAAGAGAGAGAGATAGAGGTGCACTCCTATAAAATGGTTGTTTCACCTTGTTGGTACTTTTTTGTGTGGAAAATTTAGTTTCCACACCGGTTTGAAATCTCAAAATCGGAATGTAGAATGTAGCTGACTAGTGAGCATGTGCAATGTGCATTGTCTTTCAAATATCTTTCTTCTCTGTGGATGGGGATGCTGATACTGATGTGGAGTAAGTCAGAAGAGCAAAATGCCTGCTCCTCACAAATGTACATTTGACATTGTACATCTAGTACATGGTACATGGTGTACATTGTATAGCATAGAGTCGCGTCTGTCGGAGTGCGGCAGGGAGGGAGGTAGTCAGACGAATGAGAGAATGAGAGAAGGAAAAGACGAAGGAAGGAATAATACTGGAATGTCGTTCGTTTTGGAAAAGTAGCTTGGCGGAAATGAGAGGGACTGAACAGAGAACGGATGAAGAAAACGGATCCTGTTTGAATGAACGTCCGACTTTACTTACATATAGGCATATGGATGCATGTTTATACAAGTTCTTCCATGCTCAAAGGTTTCACTTTCCTTATATATATGTGTATGTATGTATGTATCTTCCTTTACTTTCTAACTTTTTCTAACCTGGTAACTGGTAAAGTTATAGGATGCAGAGAGAAAGAGACAGCATTTTTTTGTAAACATACCGTATACACTATACACAGTCTACATAATATTGTATAGATATAGATTTACATACATGTATTAAAGATATAGGATCCCCTGTATTTTCTCTGTTTTTAAATCTGGATCTGTGTTTGTCGTTGCTGTGCTGCACTGTACTATGTACTCTGTACCACTGACAGAGACCTGATGTTTGTTTGTAAAACTCCTCTTTCATTCTTTACTTTCTACTACTTCTACTATGTATTATACATTATACATTATGTCATAATGGTATGAATGCAAATACAGGGTATGCGAGGTTTTCTAAATGGAAGTGTTAAATTGTTCATGTACATTATATTTTATATTGTATATACCAATGAGGTCCGGGTAGTAACATGTAATACAGAGAAAAATGTACGAGATCCTTGACAATATGTACTTCTTTTTTTTTGTTGCTGTACATCACTTCTATTGCAATTTAAGGGCATATAATGCACACATGTGCATATGTCCCTCAACTTTGAATCTTGAGCGACGTGGATACACGACGACACTACTACTACTACCGTCTACTCCTACTACTTTTCAGATGACACATGTGGTTCTGTAAGGATATTATTTCGTACTCTGACATTAATATGATTGCACATTGGTTGGTATGTATCGTCGTCATCGCTGCATGCTACTAGTATGAGAAAGTACATCATCTGTCATCGTCTCGTGTGTCTCCATGTATCAGTGACTACATATAAATAATTTCACAAGTGTGACCAACACGTGCAATGTGCATCTTCCATTTCCTGCTTTCCGTTTGAGTATATCCATCTTTACGAATGTACTAACGTATTACGACTCACAACTCACAACTAAAAAAATGGAGACATGAGTTCTATTCATTTTTTTCTTCCATATACTTTTTTTATCCTCTCTAGTCTTGAGGCTTGGATAAAGTTTTTAACAGTAACAGTTGTATTTTTGCAATCCGTGAATGTGAGTGTATGCACACTGTACAATGTACACAGATTTGTAGAATTTTTCCAATTTTCCAACAAATTAAAAGAATAAGTCGGTGGGTTAGTGTAGCATGAAACTGGAGTATCTTTTGTCTAATGGCAGTAGTCAAAAATAATAGATTTGATCCTCATGACTCATGAGAGTTACATACATGCATGGATGATTAAGGAGAGTGAGTACTGTGGAAACGAGGATCAAGGATGATGAACGTGCATGTTTCAAATTGAGCAGGGGAAAATCAAAATATATTCGTATACATATAAGATACATGCACAATGCACATGCTTTGCATGCAAGCATGCTTGTCCTTTTGGTTTGGTCTACTTATGATGTGTCTACTGAGCAAATATTCTGGAAGAGTGAGTGAAGAGTGGAGAAACGAGCTTTCTACTGGAAAATAGAAAATTGCTATTTGTAGAGTGTGTATTTATATTGAGTGGGCCTATATTATAGGAACTATAGTCTGCTTATGCATAGATCATATTATATGAAATCTGTAGCCAATGGAGTGTAAGATGGTGAAAAAAACGAGATATGAATTTTGAGGTAGAGAATAAAAGGTTGAGAAGAAAGAAAAAAAAACTTCGTGCTCTGTTATGTAGGTGAATGAGCATTCACTATCTATCTTTCTTTCTACTTGGGCATCATCATCAGCATAGTCCATAGTCAAATGCAATGCATCATGATAATATGATACGATGTTTCATGATGAAGGAAAAGAGCACCATGGCATGTGAATAAATTACACGTGTAATAAATCTACGAGAAAGCATTCTATTTCCATGTGTATCATTCTACACGAACGGTGTGTGTACATGTAGTTATATTGTGTGTAATACATTTAGAATGAAAATAAAGAAGGCATCCAGTATCCAGTATGTAACACGTGGAATATGGAAGATGGAATAGGGACAGTCTAAATCGAAATTTTTTTTACTCAACTAACGAGTAGATGTGTATATATGTATATTCATTATTCATACACATGTTCCTCAACTCTTGTTTTATCTTGTCTATATATAATATAATATATAATATAAAAATAATATATTATGGAGATGGCTCATATATCTATAATCATGTACCATGTCGAGTACAATATAAAATTCAAAATTCAACCGAACACGGAGAATGAGAAAAAAAGAAGTAAATGTGTATCTATGAATGAGTATACTCGTTGAATTTCTACACGGCCATAGTTCTCCTACATGTAGTTTTCATGGTCATCTAAATTTCTCCTCTTTCCTGTCCATGAATGATTTGTGCAGTGGAACAGTCGCTTCATAATCATATTTGACGGATTTAGTACTATTATGTAGATAGTAGATATCAGTATCAGTACTAGGATTTTCCCATGTACACATGAAATATGAATATGATCTTTCATTTCCTTCTTTAGGAGTTAGGAGTAGTGACTAGTGTCTAGTGTCACACTCACTTTTCCTATTATTGTACTTGTGCATGTTATATTTTAGTTAAACAAATGAAAAAAATCAGTGTGCATGTCCGTTTTCTTTTTTCAGTTTCTTTACAATACTGAGCATAACAATATTATGTGTATTATGTTGTGGAATAATTGTTGGTGGGTGAATTATGACGTTGATGTGCTTGTTATGAAGCCTTGTGAGTTACATAATTTGTGTGTAGTTGATCCTCACGGACCTTAGTATTCCATTTTACAAACGCTTGATTTACATGTATTTTTAAAAGATGGAGTAAACATTATTATTGTTTTGAAGTTTCAAACTACAAATATTATACAATTATGTTTCCATTCACAAATCATCATGGTGTGAAATGATCAAATGAGGCAATGAGTTGTTGTTAAAACTACTGAAGAAACAGTCGCGTCGAGAGTTTAGAGTTTAGGCGTGGACACGATTTGCAATCAAAGAAATTTAAATTTAATGGAAAACTTTTATTCCTACAATATATTCTATATTCTATCTGTAAGTATTTCATATTGATTTTGTGGGGGTTTTTGTACCAATTAAAACAACTCGTTGATCATTTATGTTTCATTCGGTACTTTTCCTGTGACAACAGGTAACAAGATGGAAGGTGTACTTTCTGTACGTCCTTCAGTCTAAATTGTAGTCGTATAAAGTTGTAAGAATAAATATATAAATATGTCATGTCTAATGTCCACTGTTCATTGTATAATATCGATTGTACATGAGAAGTGTTTTAACATTCCTTGTTCCTCGGAACTTGTAATGTTTGTCATATTGAATTAATGTTTACCTTGTTTATCGAAGTAAATGCGTAGCAGGGTTATTTCTAGAAGGGAATGGGCACATTAAATAGTTGAGTAAGTTCCATAAGTTCTATTTTATGGTATCGAGTTCGATAAGTGACTTTGTTGAGATTTTCTCTAAAGTAATGGTTTAGCGGTACAGGAGAAATGTACAAGGTCTGGAACAAAATTGCCTACCTCTTTATTCTGCTCTCCTTCACAAATATTGTGGAGCATAATATATTATATATTTAGCATCATAATCACAACCACTGAGTCTACCGCGTATGTACTTTGTATTCCGTACATACATCATGCAAGTGGACAAGGAAATGTAAATAGTCCATTTTAAGCAAAGCATGTCATGTAAAAAAATTCAGTTGTTTCAATGTATTGAGCATTGATGTATTGTTAATTTGTTTAAGAGCAGAGTACCGTCAAAGAAGAAACTGACAGTACTTACATGATCAGAAAAATATTGTAAACAAACAAAAGATAATTGGTTGATTTAATCTTCATGTAGTACTCTTTTAATGAATTTTATTTTAGTGTTTTTTTTTTTCAAACTCATCTATCTGACATTTCGTGATATTTTGAAATATTCTACATTTCATTTGTAGTTGAATTTATCTTGTACAAAAGTCTATCAAACGGTGTACAGATTTTATATTTTATTTTCATTGTAATCTCAAGCGGACACTTGTAACGTAATAATATAACATATATAGTATGTCCAATGTCCATTGTTAGTACAGCACAAGTTTATTTTTATTTCTTTTGGACTACGTAATAAACCTAGTTCAAATCTACTTTTTCTTTTTTTACTTATTAAAGTTTGTTTTTTTTTGTTCTTCTTCAAGTCATTCTATGAGTACTCATACATAATATTCTGTAAATTAATTCATGTCGCTTGGTTGCCTATTTACTATACTCAAACTAAATTTATGTTATAGCATGAGCATTCTTTTTTGAATATAATGTATTGTTTTGAACAGTTTTTTTTGTTTGACGAAGAGAATAGAAAAAAAGAGAGAAAGAGAGGACGATAAGTTTTAGTCGGCAACGATTGTTAGGCGGTGCGTTAAAAGGTGAATGGTTTTACGCGGCAGGTTACGTGAGTAATAAGGATCTTTATTATTATTATCCTGCTCTACACATGTACAAGTACAGTGTACATGTATATATTGATCATGCATCATGCAGTATAGGTTTTCCTTCCTTTACCCACAGAGCGGAGAAGAGAGTGAAAGAAAGAAAGAATGAAAGAAAGAAACCGTATGAAAAATTGGAAGGTGGTATTATATTATATATGAAGAGGGAGTGTTGTTGCTGGATACAGTATACAAAGTACATTGTACAGTGGACTATTGGTGAGAGAAAAAAATACAACGACTCATATAATATGTAACCCTATAGTATAAAAAGTACAAGTAACAAGTACAATACAATAGAGAATACAGATGACAGCAGTTGAGAAACTTGTTCTTCTTCTCCAATTCCACTACCACGGAGTGGAGTACTAAACAATGCATAGATATCAATAGGTCTGCAGTATACATACATACAGTATGCAGTATGCATCATGATTTTATGCGTTTTCCACCCAGAGATCGTGCATAATATCTGTTATGAACGTGAGTTGTCGGTGGAATGAAGAAGAATTTAGGTTAACCAGTTTAAGTTTCAGAGAATGAGTCATACGTGTATATGGGATGGGATTTTAGAGTTGTTTCGGATGTTGTTATTGTTGTTCTTTCTCTTTTTTTTCTTTTTTTCTCCTCTTATTTGTTGTTGTCATATATAGTTTCAGCTAAAGATTTTGATTCTTGAATGATCCTTTTGTAATGAATTATATAGTTTCAAGGGGAATAGTTTAATTCTACAGTACGTAATATTGTACATGGTGTAAGCTTATAACTTATAATGAATAGGGAATGAATCAACTTAATAACCCAAATCCTATTTTTGATTTGATGAAATAAACTGTACTTGTACTTAAATTATATTTGTAATACTAAAACAAAGCCATGTTAAACCATTTCATATTGGTTATTCATTTACTTTTTTGTGCACAACGAGCAACATGTAAGTTTTTCTATCGCTATTTACTGCTTGTTAGTTTTGAAATGAGCAAGCTATATTAAACATCAATATAAAATGAGTTTGTATGAAAATGTCCTGGCTAATTGTTCACCAGAGACTCACAAAAAAAAGTAAAAAAATCAATTATTTTCCCGGTTTATTTACATTGGAATTTACGAGACTAAATGTAACCAAATTGAGTGAAAAAGAAAACAGAATCAAGTGCAAGAACTGTTTTTTGTATGGTTTGTTTGGTTTATCTCTTAATAAAGTAGAGCAGTGAAGTTGTCTTCGGTGTGTGTGCATTCTTATGCAAAAACTGCAACATTTTTATTTTTCTTCATTTATTCTTAATAAATATACAACTCAGACTTTGTATTGTATTTGTATGTCATGGTTTAAAAAAGAAGTTTGGAAAGAAAAGGAGGGGAAAAAGTAGTAACACAAGAAAGAAAGATGGACTCAAGCTGCGAGTTCATATTTAAATCCCTTCAATTTATTACCGTGATCATTTTGGTACCTCATCTGTGTGTTGTGTGTGTATTTACATAGATAAAATACAAGTAAGAACGAATTGATATTGGTGTCTTTATGTGAGCATGTATAGTAATAAATAATATCAGTATAACAACATAATGTATTCATGTACATAACATGGAAATCTGACTAACTAAATATAATCTGGATTAACATTAGGGATCAGATGCAAATAAAATGTTGCATTTTCATACTCTGAATTCTGAATTTAACATTTTGTAAATCCTACTGCTCCTGTTTCACAGTAGAAACTTGGACAAGCACACAATAACAATATGTAATAAATACAGCAAGCATGCTAAAATATGGTGTATGGTTAATTCTCGTTCCTTCGTGAGTCTGCATAAAGTACAAGTATCTACAGAGCATTAGGAAGTGTGTGTGTAATTTTTTAAAATACATGTTATCCTATTTGCTAGGAGCTATGAGCTATAAGAATTGATATGAACCTTGTACCTCAAATCTCAAATCCCCTCAAACTCTGTGACTCAGATAAATTAACATAAGTAATACATATTACATATTACACACTCAAGAAAATGATAAAGATGATATTCATTTGACTCACTCCAAAACGTTTTTCCACTTTTTTGCAATGTTAGCAACAAGTTTTTTTACCATATAATTATTATTAATAATAATAATACTGTTTAAATTTTTGAAGAGGAATCGGTATCGGCATTAACTCAGTGTTTAGTGTTTAGTGGTCGTTTATCGTGGGGCTAACGTGCCATTTTGAAAATGACAATGTGTACTTGTTTCACTCATCATGTTTTGATGTATGAAAAAGCCCTGTAGTCTTTAGTACAACTAGCTTACTTACTTACTTTGTTACTGAAAAACAATACACAATTTTTGAAGAGATGACCACCTCCACCATGTGTTTATCTTTCAAGAGATTACAGCCGTACCCTATTTGTTTCCCTACATCTGGTTATGTTGGTATTGTTCATCATTGTATTACTTTTACTAAATAATATGCTGTCTAATATCAAATATAAAGTACCTATAATATTTAATATTATAGTAAAGTGTGTGAATCTGCACAAGTGTTTGAATTCCTACTTATTTACTAATACAGTACCAGTATGTACAACGACAGAGACGGCTGAATGCATTCAAACAGTTTGACCATTTGTTTTATCGCTTGGAGGATTTCAATTACATACTACGCACTAAACTCTAATAAACTCTAGACTTGAGACTCTAGGATCTAGATTCTAGAATCTGTAGACTTGTATGTAGTATAATATAGTATGTGCAGAGTACAATGTTCAAAGTACACCGATGTGTGTACAATTTCACCAAACAGCGGAATGAACCAAGAACCAAGAAGCAGTTGAGATTTCATGTTTAATCGGCTATTTAATGTTGATAGCTTGTTGAATATTAGAGTGACTATATATTATGGAATAAATAATGATATTACACTGCTACTTCTCCGTTTACCTTGTTATAAGTCTTTTTCCATAGGCGAATTCTGTTATAGAAGTTTTTTGGAGTTGGAGTTTTGAGAGCACATACATAATAAATATTTATGCATGCATTGTATGTACAATCTACAATTTATACAGTGTACACTTGAAATATTATGAAGGAATGTGCATGTTACATGTTGCATGTTAGATTAAAGGTTCAAGTAGTAAAATATTTTTTATGTTTCAGAATATAAAATATGTACATACTAAATAAATAGTTGTAATTTGTATGTATCTAAATACATAATGTGCTAAAAATTTTGTCATTTCCAACTTGGAAATTTACCAATAAAATAATAAAAGTTCAAGGTTTACTTAAAAACTCTACTTGAACTCGGTTTGCCTTTTGGTGTGGCATATGATTCATGAGATTTCTGGATTTATCAGCAGCTGTTCCTTCCCTGTAAATAAATATCCGTAGTCTGTAGTACATGAATATATCTGTAGTTGTGATATTTTAAATATTATTATTATAGAAATTCCAGTACTTGAAAACCGGTTGAACAGAATAAATAACTAAAGTAGCCAAGTAATAGACTAAATCATCATCCGTTTGTTCATCAATAATATTAAATATAATTTATAATGTTAAAATATTATTTTATATATTAATGCATTGTAAACCTGCCCTTACGAAAAACGTTAAGTTTCTGGATCCGGATTTCGGATAATTAGCTGACCAAACATTGTTATATTATAATTCGAAGAATAAAGTCTGTAGTTTGTAGTTACAATTTAAAGTACCACTTTATTGAGGAATGCTACAGGAATGAGGCATGTGTACAATATATGTTTGAAGGAATGTTCTTTTTTTGCATGCACTGGAGATTTGAAAAGCATATTTTATTCATCAAGTTTCTCTTGAATGGTGAAAACTGGGACGATGAAGTGAATGGATTATGGATGTTGGAATTTCCAGCGGACACGGTACCTGATACACATAATATTATGAGGGAATCAGGAATCATTTAATATAGCTATTTGGAAAAATAATTTAGTTATCCATCCTCTTTACTCTTTACACTTTACGATCAAAAGTTGAACTTTGTTTTCAAAGCACAAGGATTGAAATTCTAGTTTATTAGGTTTTCCATGAACATTGTACATTGTACATATTTACGTCAGAGTTGTGTGTATACTTGTGTACTAAACTGCGCTCATAAATCCTACTACCCGTTTACTTTCGCCAATCCTCTTTCTTGTTACTGTGTACAGTGTGTATTGTACATCAGAGTCGTAGCTTTTGTAGCTTGACAGAGTCGTTTTAAATGGGTCACGTCACCAGAGACCATCATAGTCTCGGAGAGGCAGAATTCAATGAATTTAAATGCAGCAGGAGTGTAAATTGTGTATCTAGTAAAGTTTAGAGTTGAGAGTATGCAAATGTGTGGAGAATAGAGTATAGAGTTTAGAGTCAAGAGTGAATACCTTTGATAGAGATAAAATGTGTATTCAAGATTTAAGTAGATTCAAGATTCAAGTCGTATAGATGCTCTTTTCATCTTTCATGTATCATGTTTAATGGATACCTAAATGTATTAATATACATAGGTAGAGTGATCACGATTCCTTTCATGCTTCCACCTTGGAGCTATATATTCAGTATACTTGGTATTTGGTATGCGACTAATTTAAATTATTATAAGTAATGTAGATGTGGAGAGACTGGAGACATAATTGAATATGTACTAAAATAGGTATAAATATTATACAGATGGAAAACACTCTTGTGTACAGTAAATATAATATAAAATATACATATAAGGTATACATGCCTGAGCATTGAGCATGTATATCTTTTATTACGTCTTGGCTTTTGATCTTGTGAACATTCTGGAAGATCTGGATGTAAAAAGAAAAAAGCCTAGTGAGCACAAAGACATCGTGTTTTTGTCCGACTGTAAAATACTCTCTCTACTCGTTACTCGTTACCTTCAACTTGAGTTGACACTTGAAGTCAATTCTTTTATACATGATACATAATTTACATGGACAATTTGGATTTAAATTTGTTCTCAGTTCTCATATCTATCTGTAATATTATCTTCTAGTATCTAGGATGTAATTGTTTGTATAGGTTCAATTCAATAATATAAATGTCTGTTAAGAAACTTTAATTCTTTATTCTTGTTGAAATATTTTTGATGATGAATGATCAAATCAAATTAGTGTATAAAAAGCATTACTAATGAATTTTGTTCTTGTTGTTTTTTTTATTCCATGTTCCCCTTCTTCTTTGGACTGATGACTACATTGAATTTGTCCTCATAAAATCGTTACTCGTTGCTACTTGAACTGGATTACTCTACATATTTTAAATGACAAATACAGGTATGAAAATGACTTTCTTTGAACTCTTTTATATTATGTTCATATTCTAGATTCTAGGCTAAACATAATTTAACTCGAGAAGAGAAGTGTTCCATCATCTCCCCTTTGACTTTTGTTTGATAATATAACAAAAGATTCCATGTAAAATATAAAGTAGCATATTACATATTATATAATACAGTATATAAATATACTGTGGTTGAGGAGTTGAGAGTCCTGTGTGTATCTTGTGTACATATAAGATTTTCTATCAACATTGTACGTGTTCCTATCAAAAAGAAATGAGATTTCATCATGCTTTGCTCTAGTTTATCTAGTGAATTTATCCATTGAAAGACAAAGAAGGTGAAGGTGATGAAAATTGAAGAAGATCTATCCCTGTAAGAAAAGAATGGTGAAACTCTTTTGGTTCAAAATTATTATTTTTATCAAGGCGACAGAACTAGACAGCTTTTTGCTTTTTGTTCTTTGCTTATGATACTGATTCTATAGTTGAAGAGTTTGTAATATCTTGACATTTTTATTTTTCCTAAACTGACAAACTGTTTGGAATTGTAGATTTTAGATTGTGAATTTGGACTCGTCTGTGTCTTTGTCTTTTAGAATTTAGAAAGAGGAAGACAAAAGGGAAGTGGAGAGGAAATAAACAATATGACAAAAAGATTCATATCAGTGAATCCCTCTACATTCTACATATTCCATTCCATTCACATGGATATTTTTGTGAAACCTGCATCAAGGATAAAGGAAAGAGCAAGAGTGTATTTTATGGATTTTAATATATTTGTTCAAAATATTCGCGGAATCAAAAATGTGTGTGTGTGTAGTTGGAGTTTGGAATGTCAAAAAAGTGTGATTACAAATATGTGTGTAGATCTGAGACAGAGTAGGGAAAAAGAAGAAGAATTTAAACATTGAAAAAGAACAGGAACAAGCCAAGCACAAGCTGGTGTTGTATATTTTATATATATATATAGTATATGAATGTGGAACTGGATAAGGAGCTTTTCAAGACGGGAAGGTAGTAACCTACGTGAAGGATTACTGTATTATATGAATTTATGCATGATGTTTCTATTGCCATTCCAACCCGTGCAGTGATAAAGAATCCACAGAGGCTGTGATGGCTGATCCACGTCCCATCGTAACTTACATTTATATTGAATTTTTTTCACAGACGATGGTGCACACACAACTCGTAGATTTATCTCTAGAGTGGATCAAATATTTCCTACCCTCAACCTCTTATTTCTTTTCCTTCTTCTTCGTCTTTTAGAATTTTTCTCGTACCGAATCTTCTTCTTCGTTTTTGTTTGTAGTTTGTAGTGCATCCACACTGTACACTGTACAGTGTACACCTTACTCAATAGTTACTGCTGTAGATTTGTTCCACACGCACATTGAATTCAATTCAAGATCCAAGATTCAAGATGATTTTGTACCTATAGATTATATTATATTATGTTATATTTAGCTAGGTAGACATATATATGTATATGTTGTGTGTTGGAAAGATGAAAAGGGAAGCGTGAACTCAAGGAGGCTAAAAGACAACGACGACCAAGTACCTGGTGGAATGAAGAGGAAAAAATTGTATATTGTACATACTTGGTTCAAGATTCAACATTCAAGATGAAAATCTTGGTTTTTGGTCTTTGGTCGGTATTTATATCAGATATCAGATGGTACATGGCTCAGAAAGGAGAAGGCAGAAGGCACGCCGAGTGAAGACTTTACATTGTACAGAGTTTGGGCACTAGACACTGGAACTCTAGACACACAGAAGAACAGAGACACCGAAGGTAGAATTTAAAAGTAAAGTGTGTATATTGTATTATTGTATATCTAATGTCTGCTTGGAAGTAATACATGCATATATGCATGTAATAACAATATTTGGGATCGGTGGCAGACGCACATAGAAAGAAAGATGTTGGTTGTAGAGCAGCATATGGTATTGAGGATTGAGTATTGAGTAAGTAATGTACACAGTACACAGTGTACAGTGTATAATGTAAAGTATGGACCACGGACTTTTGGGTTCTTTTGTCTTGATAGGAAAAACATATTTGTACTTTTGACTATGAATGTTTGCTGCCTTGGTTTGGTTAGGTTTGGTTTGCTCTTGGTCTTGGTCTCTGTCTTGAGGGTGCATTAATCATTTCGGGTCCTAGGACCTAGTCTAGGAGGTCTACTTCATATTATCATGTATTATGTACACTGTACACTACAAAAGTCTTCACCGTGAACTATAAACTAGATCGACTCGACTTGTGAAACTTTCAACTTTCAATAGATTTTCAACTTGTATACCTACCAACTACCGACTACCGACGCCTCATATGTATGTATGCATGTATGTATGCATGTAGGTATACAGGCATGTAGGAATGAACCTTTGTGTACATAATGTTTAATACAGTATATAATACAAAGTGAGAGACCTCAGAGACCCATTATTTTACTCATTATCGAACTTTCCACAAAAGTCTACTTCTATCTTTGACACTGTCTAGTGTCTAATGTCTAATGTCTACTCTCACTCATACACACATTTATATCCCGTGTAAAATCCCGTGTTCATACTATATCTGTATACTACATCCTATACTGCTATGTAGATTGGATCAAACATCAAACAGAGACGTTCTTATGTTGATCTATAATGTAATATATAAAAGTACATGCATTTCATTTCATTTGAATCCGAATTGATCTGTGAGCCTTGTAGCGGGTGTACGTATGTATTTATGTAAGTATGTATGTATGTGTGGAGACATATTTGGATATTAAATCCAGGAGCATTCAATCTCTATCGCTGTTGATCTTTGAAAGTTTCTAATACTACTTGATGCAGTTGTGGAAGTTGGACTGGTCCATTATCCATCTTTCTATAGACCATTCCATCCCGTTGTATTGTGTGCTAGCGGATTGTAACAGCTTGTGTGTGTGTATAATCAGAATCTAACCCCGAACAGTAGAAAAGTATTACCATTATTATTATTATCATTGCTGCTACATCTATTGTCTACGCATGTATGGAACTCTATACTATGCAGAATGAGTCGTGTGTTTTGTACAGGGATTGATACATTCATTGATCAAGATTTGAAATTGAATAAATCCTCATTCCCACAAAAGCAATCCCTATAATTCCTCTATACTCCCACTTGCACAGACACACTCACGCGGCGAGAGAGGCATTCATAGAATTTATAGGAATACAAAAGAGTACATGGGTAAAATTCTCGTGCTGAGGAAAGATGGATTGGATTTTAATTTTGATTCAGCAAATACTTTTCAAACTAAAATCCTGAGTGGAATATCCTATGTATCGTATATCATATATCCTCCACCACTCAGTTGATTATCATGATTATTAGCATTACTAGTTTCGTACTATTATTATTATCATCGTTAGATCTTATACATATGTACATTTTATACTAATTTAATGCTGTGTGATATATGATACATATGATATAATATTATGATGATAAACCGACAACGGGTAGATAGTAGATATATGTATTGTATAAATGGGTATTGGGTATTTATGACCTGATTTTAGTTTTAAACCATAATTTGTAATCTGAACCTGTGTGCTGTGCTTAGTGTGCAGAGGTTAGTCGAGAATAGAGATCCTAGATTCTAGATTCCATCAGTCAGTCATTTACAAAACCAAAGTGGGTAAATGAGCACAAAATACAAGCCCTTTCATTAATACTCTTGCATTGAGATTTAAAATAGGAATCCGAGATCAGAGACAAAGTGAACTAAGCTGTGTGTATATGTGTGTATGTGTGTGTGTGATCGGAGCAAGTCACTAAAGGAAATATCTAAATATTATGTAATGTGTATGGTGTATGTATTAAACTTTCAAACAGGAAGTACATATGTTCAAATACATGCATTATGCATCTATATTCGATACTTTTTCAATTTAATTTCTCTAGTTTTCTACCCTCAACATTTTGTATAAAATGTATGAAAAGAAAGCATGTATCTGTGTGTTTGAAATTCATGAAAATGTTGAAAGGTTGAAACTAGTAGAATATTACAAGTGTGGAAGTAGTGGAACCAGAGGGGAAGAGGAAAACATGGCAAAATTGTATAACTTTTTGGCATCAGAAATCTATTTTGGATGATGTATACCTTTGTTTTTCAATTTCCTATTTTCGATACTTTGAAAGTTCAAAAGTAGACTCAGGACTCAATACCAATTATAACTTTATACTAGTTTTATCCGATAAAAAATACATCTGTGAAGATGGAGGAACTATACAAAATATAAAAGCATACAAAGCATACAAAGCATACAATGTACAATGTAGAATGTACAATGTAGAACTTTGAAGGGAAAACACGCGGAAATGCTTGTATAAATTTTGACCTAAATTTTAAAACTTTTAAAACAACTTTTGTACATATGTTTCCATGTGTTTGATTTGGATTTTTGATCGTGCATGTGTGGAAGTTTGAAAATTATATATAAAATATATTGTGCAGTTGATATTGAAAATTCTATAGGAATTTTGTAAACTACTTTTAGGATTATCAGAATAAAAATCTATATTATACATAGATAAAGATATAGATTATGGTTATGATTGCCTAATCGTGTTGTGTGTTGTTCTTGTTGTTGTTTTTGTTTGGTTTACCCTCAAATCCCTTTTATTCACATGTGTCTACAGTTTAGAGTGTTGAGTGTAGACTAGAATAAGTGTATAATAATCTCGAAAAATCACAAGGGGGTAATTTAAGCGCACTTTTGTTTCTGGTTCACTTTTTACTTTTTACCGGGTGTGAAAATTTTGAAAGGAATAATATCGTACAATATAATATATAAAATACTGTAGAATGTAGAATGTAGAAGGAAAAAGGTTCATCGGTTTCTAGTGTTTGATGTTGTGTGTTTGCCTGTTATACATGATGCTAATAATGGTATTGAAGGGCTCATTTTTACCTTTCATCATGATCGGATCCGCTCAATCTCAATCTCGATTCTGGAGCTCTAGAGAAAAGAAAATAAATTCAATAAAAAAAATCCAATCCTTTCTTCTCTATTCTCTCCTGTTTTTCTTTTCCTGTGTTTTTTATTATATTTAAACAGATAATGTATGTATGTACAATGTACATTGTACATGTGTGTTTGTTGTGAATGCTTATAAGCATTATTATCGATCTTATTTTTATCGTTCAATCACTGCCGCCTTCGCAACCAACAACCAACCACCGACAAAAAAAAACTCAAGATCCTTTGAATTTTACAGAAAATTTTCTAGTTTAAAACACAAAATCCCGTGTCGTCATGTATTGTGTGCATTGTGTGGGTAAAAAGTAAAAAAGTACATAGAAAACACACTTAATATAATATAATGTTTGTAATACCTTAATACTTAATACGTACTTGTGTTTTCATGTTGGAATGTTCCTGTGGGTAAACATTCAGATTTCAGATGAAATCGGTAGGTATAGATTATAGGTGCACATGAAATGAAAGAGGTGTGTACAATGTACAATGTGTAGGATTCATAATGTGTCGTCATGTGTGTGCGTGTATCTATAATAACAGACTGCGGGTGATGTATAATATGTTGAGGTTTGTTGACTATTAGGGAAAGTTTTGGGGTATGTTTTCCACCATTGTCCTCGCGTGTTTGTGTGTTCAATAGAGTTCTATTGAATATTGAATCCATTCTCCTATTTCTGTTCTATTCTTATTTATCATGTTCATGTTGAAGTGTGGGCTGTTGGTTGTTGGCTGTTGGCAATGCCGTGGAAAGTTTTGCAATTTGAGCCCTTCTCCTTTTCCAATATTTTTTATGCGTCTTTGTAACATTCAATGGACTGAATTGGATTGGATTGGATTGTACTTTATGTATGTTATATGTAGCTCTCATCCTCTCAACTCCTGAAATCTGAAACATGTCGGGTGTGATATCATTGAAATGAAATGAAAATTTTTCTGGTTGTATCAAAAAAAAAAAGGAAAAGAGTCAAATCAAAAAAGAAAAAAAAAGTTTTAGGAAACTGGTAACTCTACACGATCAAATTTACTGCATAATTTTTGTGCGGCAAAATTTTAATCTTGTTTTACTAGCTTTCTTGAAATACTTTATTTTAGTAATTTTAGTATTGGCACAAAAAAAAATCACAAGTTTTAATATTCAGTGCTGCAGAACTGGCTGGATATTGTTTATGGGTCAGATATCAGACAGGATAATTTTTTATTTTAGATCCATATGTTTGCGGTTATATTTTGAAATATAAATATAAATTAAAATATGATTATTGATTATTATTTGCTTTACCTACTACGTTTACATAGATGGGTACATATTGGATATCAAATGTAAAATGTAATTTAGAATTTTAGAATCAAAACTCAAAACTATCCAGTATCCAGTACATATTTGGTAGTTGGTTTTGGTTTTTGTATCATTCCATGTTGTAAGTTGTAAACTCTGATCGATATTTTGTCTCATTTCCCGCTTGAGTTTCAACTTTCAACTCGATACTCGATACACACATGGTACAACGTACTAGACACTACATTTTACATTCTACACAGTAGCATTGAATTTCAATTTTGGAAGGAAGAGTTATGGCTCTACATTTTTCATTTTTCATCACCATCCTCAGAATCCTTTTTGCAAGGACCTCTTTGGTTTTACTTTTAAGTCTACAAGTACTTAGTGTATGATGTATAAAACATTTCCCATTTCATATTTCATATCTACAAGAGAAACATGAAACATGATATATTTTGTTGCCATACTTCACATTGTGCCCTCGTGTAGTAGAAACTTTTGGACCATTTTATATTTTATATCCATGTACAGTGTACAATGCACAATACATACGACAAATGTGTTCCGTGGTTTTAGTTACATTCATTCAGTCAGTCAGATGTAGAAATGGTCGTATCTATTTCTCCAACTTTTTTCATTCTTTTTTGTTGAAACTACGCTCAACATTCTAAATTCTACATTGTATATATTGCATTCAATATATTGGAAATTCAAATCAAGTAAAATAAAAATGAATGGGTTTTGAATATACCGGAGAAGTCCTGACTTTTCAATAGAAGCGAGGGATTTAAGACGCATTGTACTCCTTAATCCTGGCTCTTAGACTGTGGACATGTTTCCATTTACTTCTTTTGATAAATATGGAGCAGAAAAAAAAAGAAAATGTGAGAGGGAGTATAGGAATAAAAGAAGGTGGAGGAGGAGAACGACGGAGAGGACGCGTGATGAATCCAAGTGAATTGAATCAAAGTTTCTTGTTTGTGTAGATTCTAGATTGTAGATTGAATGACAAAAGTCAGTCAGTCAAAGGTGTGCGTAGGTGGTTGCTGTAGATTGAAGGCTGTAGACTGTAGCTGCTGACAATGATATTGATATTGATGCTGGTCATTCAAAAAAAAACTATCATGAAAGTAAATGGTGATTATGCGTGTGATTGTCAAAGTAGAATATATCGAATATCAGTTAAAGGGGAAGGCACGGAAAAGGGTAGTTAATTTTACTTTGTATTATCTCACTCTCTAACTCTAATTAGCTCAGAACCCAGAGTATATATACAAAGGATAGTTTCCCTCTACTTGATGTATGATAGGAGGAGAAACTCATTAATTCATTGGACGCTATCGAAAGAAAGCAAGAGGAGACAGGGAGAGTTGTTGACAATGAGTCCATCTATTACATGTCAAGTTTGGAAGTAGCTGAAAACCCCTTGTGATAAACTTGATGGAAAGACATTTAACTAGTATATTTTATGGTATGTGTATGCACTATGTAGTATGTAGTAAGTTGGCAGGCGACAAAAACATTTCCCCAAGAATCACAATCAAAATCAAAATCTTCTGTTTACCGCCACTAAAATACTCTATGCTCTGCGCTATTTTATATCACGTATTTTTTCACTGCAGTGCACAAGCTCAAAAAGTGTTTTGAGTTTTGTCAGTAAATTGCTTATCAACTACAACAGCTTTGAATACTCTGTTCTGTTTTTTAATCTCAAGGATTTTACAGAATGGAATGTAAAAAAATAAAAATAAAATTAGTGCTCTCGTAAAGGATGTTATGGTAGTCAAATTCTTGAGTACGGTTGGAAATGGTATAGGAAACCGGATGAAAATGTGTGATTCATTTGTATTTGACTGGTACGTTGGGGAAAGTATAGTGATTCCGAACTTGGTGAAGAGTAGCTCTGGTTTTGAAGTTGACTGCATTTATGTGTTTGTGTAGGCTCTAGACTCAATACTTCAGAGCTAGACTGCAGACTGTAGGCTGTGTACACAAACCGTCTTTCAACAGTAAAGACAAAGTATTTAGCACCCTATGGATGCTTCTACGCCTATATGTCTAATGCCTATGTATATATGCTCTCAATTCTCAATGATACTTGCAACTTGGGATGGAATGGATGTCTGTAAATTATGAGACGGGGGAAATTACTATGGATTCCGATTCCCGTTCCGATTCCGACTCCGATTCTGAAAGCACACAATATAATAGATAATGGATGAAGCTCCTCTCATGTATATGCACATTGCACATACAACATACAGACTTTAAAGTTGCTAACTAAAGTTCAAACTTTCCTACAATTTTGTCTCCATTGAGAAGTCACAAAGTTTGTCGTTGATATAAATATAAATGGAAGATGCCTGATGCCTGCATTCTACAGTCTACATGCATAATCCATACAAATACAAAATACAGACACATATACATGATATATATCTCGAACAGGAACATATTGGTACATGGGAATTTCCAAACTATACAATATACAATAGCCTCATTGTTTTTCTTAGAAATCTGATTCTAACCTCCAAACTCTCCATCTTTGCCCTAGCACAAAGACAAAAGAGTTGGCCTTTTGTTCTCGGCTCTATTTTTTTTACAGTGTATGGAGTAGTCTATGTGATTGGGAATTGACAATGGATTTCATTGATTGAAAGTTGAAAGATTAGGAAATATTTCCGGTCCTGTTATCTATAAAAAGCCTTTTGAGGTACACGTATAGTTCTATCTAAAATCTAAATCCATGTATAGACTATATTCTGTATACTCCAGTCATCAACCTCTCTATTTTTAACTCGTATAGAATAGAATAAAGAATAACTCACGTGTTTGACTCAGTACTCAGTACATTTGTGAATGAATGTTAAATATTAATGCTGTATGCATATTGTCCATGTGATTTGTTTTTAAGTCTTTTTTCACATGCTTGTTTTTCTTGAATAAATTTGTTATCATATTACAATAGACAAAAAAGAAGGGTTATAAAACAAAAGTTAGTACTAGACTTTCATTGGTTTTTTCAAAGCTACGTGTGGATTATAACTAGAAAAGGATGCAAAAAGAAAATTGCTATTGATATTTATTCTTATTGTTCGGATGATTTCCCACGTTTCAATTTACAATTTACAGCATCAAAGTTTTGATAAAAATAACAATGATAACGCTGGTAATGTCCCCGGCCTTGTTTTTTATTATTTATTATGTTCATTGATGATGATGCTTTTTGATAATATGACACTGGATCAAGTGATGGTAAAACGTATAATAACGATGTAATTGAAGATCATACCCAAATCACTACCGTATTGTTACTTTTATTCTATGCTATGGTTCTTTGTCGTCTTCCTCCCATAGGAAGATTTAATTTATTGAAAAGTACAGTGTGTTTACATTTACCATTTACGTAGTGGGTTCCAAAAAATAATTATCGTAATTATAATTTATTATGTAAGGATAGAAGTCAACAGCCACCAGCCAAGAATTTTTTCCTCCATATCATTATGTCTAAGAATCCCTTGTGGAGTTGGCATTGGCATTGGAGACAGGAGAATGGAGAATGGAGTGTGATTTTTAATATGGTATTATCATCATTATCATACTCTCTAATTCTTTTTGGAGGGCTGATAATTAATGGAGTCTGATAAAGTAAAAGTACATTGCACATACTGCATTACTATATACTTGTGCTTGTACTTTTAGTATTGATTGGGAATGGTGAATCGGGGATTTGAGCATTTTCCCATTCCTGTAAAGCCTTAGGACTTTGTTTTTGAGGATTTAGGATCAAGTGAAATCTACATTTTACATTGCATGTTGCATGATCTATTATGACCAAGGGCTCTCGCTCTCTTTCTCCGTTTTGGTCTCCTTTGACCACATGGATCCTGTACGTATGTATGTATGTATGTATTGCCGCAGCTTTGACGTGTGAGGCTGCAGCCTGCATACAAAATACAAGAGGGAGAAGCGGCTGTGAATGAAGTGCCAGATTACTGCAGTAAAAAGTGAAAAAGAGTCCACACACAATCACTACGTAATCAAACTTAAATATTCTATCCTTAATAGTAATAGTTTTTTCATGTCTCTTTGTACAGCTTGAAAAGTTGGAAGGTATGGAGTATGGAGTATGGAGTCTAAAGGTATGGAAGTAGGAAGGGAACACACAACAAAACAAACAAACATTCAACGTTGTAATTTGCAGAGAGGTCAATCAATTTATTACGTGAGTAGGAATGAAGGGAAGAGTGAATATAATGAATGTTGGAGTTTGGAGAATATAAAATCAGTATTGACCGGTCATGTTATTTACACTGTACATTGCACAGTGTACAGTGCTTTTTGTATGTATGTACACGAAGTTATCCAATAGCTATCAACTCCATAATATTCTTTGTTCTTCCTACACCTATACGGACTACATACATGCTGGATTTTAATTATAGATGCAGGTGTACAGTGTACATATTATGTGCTTATAAGTATAGGTTGTGGGGATACGTAAAAGGTAGTGTAATATAAATAACACGTGAGTGTAATATAGGAAGGTAGATATTAGCTCTCTAATGGCTTGTAATTGATCAAAGTATTTGGAAACAAGTGGAACTTACCTTAACTTTAACACAAACACAGAACACAGTCACTCACTCACTCAAAGCGAAGTCCAAGTCCAAGCCCAAGTCAGTTCAAACTCTACTCTCTACTCATCTACATATACTTACAGACATACATACCTAATGTTTAAGCAACCCCACCTTTGTGGATTCTTCCGTCAAAAATTCATTGAGACGTGAAAGCTGGAGGGTTTGAATTCTTTATAAGGAATGACTTTTGACTTGACTTTGAGTTTGACTTGGACTTTTTAGCCATCTATGTACTGATTATTTGTGTTAGTGTGTATGTGTGTGTGTGTGTTTGTCTGCAAACGAAGGGAAGAAAAATACCTGATGGACATCTAGTCAAGTATTAGGAAAAGTCAAATGAGAAGGATTTGGACTCAGCATAACATAACATATAAATTAATTGAAACTGTAGCATGCAGAATTTCTCGAGTAACTTGAAGATTGAGGATTGACTGTTGACTGACGAGTGAGGGAGCAGACTGTAAAAAACAGAAAAGAGACAAGAACAAAATGAAAAAAATGGCTATAGGTGTTTTTGTGTACTTTATTGATCTTTTCCTGTTTTCCGCCGTAGGAAAAAGATTCAATAGATGTTTGTTGATGTTTTTCATTCTGAGTTTTGTAAACTTTTACATTATACTCCACCAACTCTGCTCTTATGTCTTAGTTCCAATTGCACTTATTAAATATTAAAATTCGATTTATAGTGTTTCAAGAGTTGAATCTTGAATGTTGAATGGAATGGAACGGAATGAGAACAGAGATGAAAGATGAAGTAAACGTCGATGTGAAAAGGAACGCCTTTGGGTCTTTGACACCTTTTCATGTTTCATGTACACCTAAAAACTAGAACTAGAATCTAAACACATACATGCAGTTTTAGTATTTCTTCAAAATAGCTGTTGTAGATATAAATGTGTGTTTATGTGTGTAACATGCTCTCAAGTTGAAATGGAGTGGAGGTATGTGAAAGTATTCTGTTCCTTTCAAATATTTATAGCTACGGTTCTTGTTCCTGTTCTTTCTTTTTCTCGTCTTGATGGTCTTCTTGTTCATCTTCTTTTCTACCTTCTATCCCAACACTCGAGGTTCTAGGTACTGGGTTCTAGGTTCTAGGTAGGTATTGAATGTGGAGTATTCAAGTATGAAGGGTCGAGATGGAAGACAATTAAGAAAATAATATTCGCAGAAAATTTATTGCTCGATCGCAGGGCTATAAAAACAGGTATGGTGGTGTGAATTCAATGAATTGGCCAGGAAATTCGCTCCAGGTTGTCTCTTGTTCTATGTATCTATCCGTGTAAGATAGAAAAGACACAGAAAGAGAGAGAGAATGCCGTTCATCGAACATCGATGTCGAGTTGAAACGCGTTCTACTAAACTATACTTATAACTTATAACTATAAGCTATCAGTAGAGTCGATAGTAATTCCCAGCTGCCGATCTTCATCTTCCCTGCTGTACACTTGTCTTGTCTCTTGTCTTACATTCCCTCGGTACTCGATATACTTACTGTAATAATAATAATAATATTAAAACTCAATATAATAGATAATGGATGAGGCGCTATTTAATATTTGAGTTTTTTTTTCTCTTCCGCCCTCTTTTCTACACATTGCACATTGAATATTGAGTATGTGTAGTATGTGCGATGTTAAATGTTAATAATAATATTCTGGGTATCTGTACAAAGGATTTTAAATGCTAAAGTTCTATGATGCGTATCCAACAAATGATGAGAATAAAAATGGTTGGGAGTCTCTATATTATTATACATTATATTGATACCTTTGTAATGTGTAGTCCATTGTACATGACGTACTATAAACAGACGGATAGACGAGTAAACCTGAATAGGTTTATACAAAGAAAAAATTTACAATTTACACGAAGTAAATAGTAAATGCAGATAGATAGACAGTAGACGGACATAAAAATACAAAATACAAAGACGTTGACCGATATAAGTAAGCAAAGTCAGAGTTTGAGTCATGGTAAAAGTAGGAAGGAGGTAGGTTAACTATGTGATTGAAACTAGAATATATTTTGTAGGTTACTCTGTATACTGTATACTTTATGTGTTTACTTGATCCTCCTGTTTTTTTTTGTTGACTTTTATTTGTAGTTTATTGGTTGGTTAGTTTAGCTTGGTTTAGTTTGTTCGCAGTGTCTTACGATATTTTACTTCCTATACTTTGTATCGGATTTCGGTTCTACATTTTTTACGTGTTTACTGTTCCCTTCACTAGTAATTCTTTTCCTCTAGTTTCTCTTCATGAGGGCTTTCCATAGTTTTTAAAATTTGAAACGTAAGAAATGAGACTGAAGAACGTGAGTCTGGAAATTGCAAGTATAGTAGTGATATAGTCACCGTCGTAATGGTACATATCTACCTGTTTGTTGAATCTATAGGGGAAAAGAGACATGAAACGTCCTGGGATTAGATGATATTGTACCATGTCAAATGTAGACTTCTATGTAGTTGTACCTACATGCTTCCAAGTACAAAGTGGAAGTACAGGGACAACTCTGAAGGAAACCTTACCTCTGAGAAAGGTATGGAGTATGGAGTATGTGGAGCTAGAGGAAGACGGAGACAGAAATACTTGAGTACAGGAAAAGGGCGAAGAGTTTCTCATAGAATATTGATTGACTTTGTAGACAAGTACAGAGTACAGAATGACTAGGGAAAGGAGGAGGAGGAGGATGGTTGAAGAAAAGGACAAGAGAAAAAGACCAAGAACCAAGACGAAGAGGAGGAACGAGAAGAACATGGGAAATGGAAAATGGAGGGAAAGCGACAAGAGAACGAAACAGGAGACAGGAAAAGGGAGAGGAGAAGAAGGAAGAAGAGCGAGAACCATGTATGTATGTATGTATGTATGTTGTATGTCTAGAGGGACATTGAAAACGAGGGGAAAGCAAAGAAAGGGAAAAGGACTGCTTGAAACGGGTGTATAGATGTGTGGTTGGAATGGATTTCATAGACGTTACACCAAGCGGAAACTACCTTAGATTATGTTGTCTACATGTACATCTAGAACGTAGAATGTAGAACCTAGAATCTAGACACAATCACAGATATACATTACGCATTACACGTATACCAGTCTTAATATTACAGTCAGCACGAGTAAAAGGACGAGGACGAATGATGATGTAATATGTAATGCTTAGTTCTTAGTATTTAGTACGGAAGAGGAAATAAAAGTAGATATATATATCTATCTGTATAATGTATAATACAAGATTAAAAACTAAGTAGGAGCTCTTTGCTTGAAAATATCCGGTCGTCCTGTGTTTGTAATTTGTAATTTACACTGTCCAGTTTTAGGTTTTTATATGAAAAATAGATCTACAGTACATAACATAACATGTACATAGTAGACGTATGTAGTCTGTAGTATGTATATCATTTGTCATTTGTATATCTTTCCATTCATTTGTATTTTTAACTGGGCTTAGATGTTGACAGAAGGAGAAGGGAAAGGAAACTTTTTGAAATTGGAGTGTTATTTTCTACTACTGTAGAGATACTACGAGTTTTTCCAAGCCGAGTCTCCCGCTTCCCGCTATTCAATGACAAGTGAGACCAGTACCAGAATCTGAACCAGAACCAGAACCAGAAGAAGGCATGAGAGAGAAGGAGAAAGCGACGGGATCGAAGAGCTCATGTCTAGATTCTAGATGTAGCGGTGCAAGTTTTTACTATGAGCAGATCGATTGCACATAAACGCAGCTTGTCCTACCTCTCATAGTTTCTTGCGTTGGTCCAACTACTACCGTTTACGCTGTGTCTATGTGTGTGTGTGGCAATGGCACCACCATGAGCATAGCTTAACTTAGCATGTGCAATACTGGATCCACTGTGTACTGTACACTGTAGATTGTAGATAGTATAGAGAGAGAGATACGTGTAATATCTACTGCACACTGTGTACTTTAAAAAGCGGTGGGAATGTAAACCAATGCTACAATACTTTCTCTTATAACAAGCTATAGCAATAGTTGATGATGCATAATGTGAACATATATACGACAAATAGTATACGTTTAGAAATCCTGTAACTAGACTTACATAAATCCAAGTTCTTACATGTATACTGTATACTTCTATACGTGCATGCTTTCCCAGCTCAGTTTTATACTGTACGATTTCTACTGCAGCATCTGTCTTTCCATGGAATAGAATGGAATGGAATAGAATAGGAAAAGGGTTGTGAACAAGGAGAAGGAGGAAGAGAAAGAGAGTAGGAAAATGCGAGGAAAACGAAAACGACAACGACATAATATATACATAAATACTGGCTGACTGGTTGCTTAGTTTTCCCTTTATTTTCTCCTCTGTTTAAATGAATGTATACGTACTTATGCACTTACATTACTTACATTTTCTACCGTCTACGTCCAAGTATAGTACATATAGTAGTAGTAGTTGTAATAGTGGAACATAGTAGTAGAGGCTGAATACGGATGACTAGAAACTAGGAACAAGTGTGCTTGTGCATGAATGGCTTGTATGTATTCTGTATTCACATGATGGAGCCAACTCGGCTGATGCTGAAGCTGAGACTGAGGTTGAAAGGAGTAAAGGAGGCGAATAGAAGCAGCAGCCTTGGATGCTCATTCTCATTGCCACTTGGTCTTCTCTTTCCCTCGTTCGTTGGTTCTTTCTCCTTTATGTCTGTCCCAGACTCCCTACCAAGTCTACCAAACAGTAGTCTTTTTTACTTTTTACTGGGTCTACGACTGACTCTCTCCACTTCATACTCAATACTCCATACTCCACATACTTGCACGTTGTATTATACAAGTAATGAGTATGTTTTGTACGAGTGCGTATATCCTATAGATGTATATTATGCCGTCCTCTTTCTCCATTCTTCATTTTCACTTGTATTGTGTATTGTGTAAGTTGTGAGTTGTAGTTGGTGCTGAAACTGGAACCATTTTTTCTTGTCTTTCTCTCCATTTAACAGACATATTCTCTTTCCTCTTCATCTATATATGTATATATGTATGTATACATGAAAAGTTAGAAACTCAAGCTAGTCCAGACCAGGCCAGACACATACTTATAAATCCAAACAAACCACCTTTATATTTGAGAATTGTGGAACTGTGCATTGTACATTGTACAGTTCCGCCTTCCTCTTTCTCTTGGTCCTCGTCCTCATCTTATTCTGTAGTCTGGGTGAAAGTGAACTTTTTTTTATTTTGAATGCTGTACTTTTTTTTAAGGAAACTTTTTTTTCTTCTGTGTATTGTAGTTTATGAGAAAATGGAGTAAATGTGTGTTATATTTATGTACCATGTACAATCTACATGAATCTGTGTGTTAAATGTAGGATGTATAGGATGTAGGTAAGTTGAACATTGAACATGAGAAAAAAATGAGATGCCCTCTCTCTCTCTCTCTCGGTCTCATCTTCACTTTTATGAAAATAAAAAGATTTCAAGTACTACTACTCAAAAAATATGAATAGAAAAATGAAATGGCTGAGAAAAGTAAGTGTGTACGATTTACAACATACTATGCTTTAGAAGAAATACTCAGTATATAGTATAGAGTGTTACATTATGTATTTTGCAAAATGTACCATGCACAATGTACAATGTATACAAATAACAAATAACATGGACGGGAAGGAAATGAAAAGAAAAAATAAAAACAGAAAAGCGAAAGCATTAACCTCTTATTCAGTTCATCCTCCTTTTCTTCAGGCCTTTCAATTGCCTCTTCTTCCTCTCCGTCCATTTCAAACGTCCTCCAACTTTCCTGGTTTGTACAGTGTACAATTTACAATGTAAACGTACATTTAGACTTTTGTACTCTGTCCTTTTCTTTCTTTCTTTCTCGTGTCTTCCGTGATACTCGAGCGTAAAGCGTTGTACATTGTACAGAATAGATTTAACTGTTCATGGATCTGTGACTTTTCCAGTTCTGTGTCTTCTCATCTAGTCTAAAGTAAGTCTAAGAATTTCAAGACGGAAAGCATGTATTAGACAGAATAGACGAAGAGAAATAAAAGAAACTAGGACACCTCCCATCTCACGTATGTATGCCTTTGTCACATGTGTACAAATACAAGTAAATGCATTTTGTATACATGTGTATAATGTATAATCGTATTGTACTTTTTCGTGCTGAAGGACTTTTTGCAATATTTGTGCAGCTAATTATACAGACTAATTTGTTTTCTCATTACCGTCCTGTTTTTCTAAATTATCTTAATGATGTTCCTCGTAATATACTTATGGGAAGTAATATACGTGTACCGTGTATCGTGCATAGATGAAAATACAAATACAAAATACGCTCATCTGTTTTTAATTGGAACATGAAGCTTATTTACACATTACGCCGTGAAATTTGCAACTGGAAAAATTAAAGAAACCTTTTTGCGCCAAATCTCTAACTTTTTTGTATACTTTGTATATACACAGCCCAGCCCTATTAACTATTAACCATTAACAAAAGCTTAATATTCATCTTTGTTTTAATCCGAACTAAAAAAAAGCCCAAAGTAATATTGACTATTGATTTCCCATAAAACTTGTAAAATGATGTGTGTAAAATATTTTAATATTTGGCATTTGGCCAGTATCTTTTAAACCAGCGGTAAAAAAAACCTGTGAGAAAGTAGATAAATTGTTCTTTATCATAATGCAGCCAGAATATGTAGGGTGTAGGGTGTTGCATGTTGCATTGTATAGTAAAATGAAATGCAATGTTGTGTTTTGTTGTTCCAAGTATGTGTGTGTGTATGTATATTGTATATACTTGATAAACATTTATTTATGATTGTCGATAATTGAATTGGATTCCATGGTGGGTTTTTTATTGCACATTGATTGAGTCCAAGTTGATAGTGAAAGATAGATAGATAGAGTGAGAGAGAAAAAGTACTAGAGAGATTTACATTGAGATATGTGGAAGGAGAAATGACAAGTCAAGGCGTACGATTGCCCAACATGTTATTTTCCTTTTGTCCTATTGACATCAGCATGAAAATCATGACTTGATTGCCATCAATCTATATTCTGTGCAGAAGAAACCAACACAAACTTCATGTTCTATTCACGATCTTTTTTGAACGAATAAGGTAGACAGACAAAGAGGGAGAGGGAGAGTACATATATGATGGCACTACATAAATTCTACTTTCTGCCTACTGCCTACACACTTTCACGTTGTTTACTGTAAACTGGGTACAGTTTGAGTTGGTTTATTATACGATGCATATCTTCCTCTTCTTCTTGGACAACAACTACTTGTCTGTAGTGTGTACTTTGTCCATTATGTTTCTCCATTGTTCCTTTTCTTTCCCTCTTTCCTGTTCTTATTTTTCTCCACCCTTCTCTGCGTAATAATGGTTTCCATCCCGTATTTTCTCCATTTTACACACTGTAGACTGTAAAATTACAATCAATATCATTCTGATACGTCTTTTAGTTTTTCTATCATAAAAATCAATTTATTTTTACTAGTAAATTCAACTTGTGTTAAAAGCACACTTTACTTTCTTTCTATTTTTTTTTTACTTTTTACACTCTTCACAGCTCCGAGTTTTGTGTGTATCTACTAAATAAAATGTGTGTAAGTAATATAGGAGGCAGTGACTAGTAGCCAGAATGACGACGACATAATTATGTAGACATAATACATTTTACATATCTTTTTATCCGTGTCGTGCATAATAGATTTTGTATGTGTGTGTCGGTCTCGTAACGGTTGATTTGTATTTGTATTTTGTATTCTTTTGGCATTTAGGACAGTCTGTGTGAGTGTAAATATTATTTATTTTACCTACTTCTCTCTCCTTGTCAATTTATCAATAATGTCTGTCTTCTATTCTGTACTCTGTATTATACTCTCACTCTCTCGTCCATCTAGTCTTTTCCATATCGACTGTAGACTGTAGTCTGAAGTAATGTACAGTTTACATGAGAGAGATACCAACAAACTTTATGTGGATCGAGAATCGACAGGAGAAAATTTGTACGTATGGATGAAGAAAAAAACATGAAATATTTTGTTTGGACCGTGTTCAAGACATAATGGGAAAATGGAGCAGCATGTTTAATGTTGATGTAAAATGTAAAATACGGTACATATGCCTTGTAAAATTCTACATTTTGTAGAATGTGAAATGTAGAATGTGGCTACATACACAGTACACAGTACAGAGAACACAGTAGACCACTTAAAAGCCAAGCCAAGGTGTATTCAATTTTTCCAGGTGAATCAGAGACATCAACTTATCTATTAACCTTAATATTGTAAGAGATGTATTCTGTGTATTTACATGAACTGCTGTGGGATGTCAGAACTGGGTAAACATTGACAAGATAACTAGAAACTACGTTCATATATTATTCCATGTTCTATTCTGTATTTATAGTTTATAATTTTTAATGCTTCAACTTTTCAAGTTTCAAGGTTGTAGTACTTGAGCATAAAAAATAATAAAATATCCTCTCTGTGATCTATTTTTGTTCCTTTTTATCAGGTTACTTACACGCGTTATTAAATTTATATTTTATACATTTGAGTTCTGTTCCATTGGACTGTTTACAATTTAGAGTGACTGCTGTGACTTCTCTTAGTGTCATATCGGACCAGACTTCTACTTCCATACATGTTTGTAATTCTTACTAGACTTTGATTCTTCCCACAGTCTAGAGTCTAGATAGACAGTGTAGATTCAGAGTAGAATTGTATGGGGAAAACATGGAAAATTGTGATTGTAATTCAAGAAGACGTAATCCATTATGGCTTCTTTTCTAGTTTATCCTAGATCCTCTTTTAATATGTTATAATGTTATAATAACAAGCAGACAATAATATGTGTGAAAGAATTTGAAAACCGACCGAGTGGAATCTAAGACCAATCTAAGGATTAGAGAGAGAGAGAGGCCTTACAAGTTTTCAACTCTGTTTGTGGGTCTTTGCTATTTCTAGCCTAGCCGCACGCGGTCTATCCTTGATTTTGAAATGATTCTTGTGTAAAAAGTGGAATATTATGGAATATTATGGAATTGTTCATTTCTTATTTGAACAATTACCATAGTTTAATTAACTGAAGCAAGTTAACTGTTACACTTACAACAGTTATTGTTTGTGTATTATACACACTAAATATTATAGCTTATAATTTACTTATTTTTTGATGTAAAAAGTGGTTCGTCTTTTGTCAAGTATAAACTGCACACGTCATTATTCATAATTCATTCCATTTTTGAACAGTAATTATTTTAAAATTACAATTAATTCTTAATAAATAATGTTAACTGCTTTTCATATTATTATACTTTTGGTCTTTCTACAGATAGTATAAATATATTTTACACATAATAATATTATTTAAAAAGCTTTTTTGTGAAGTATAAAAATCTAGTGTGTGTAGAATTCAATTTTCAACAACTTTTTTCATCATGTTAGAGTTGTTGTTTTTAACTAATTGTCTTTATAATAATTAGTTAAAAACAACAA